>CM055122.1:310491611-310675201 GCA_029206835.1 Rana muscosa
GCAAACAATGAAAAAACAGAGGTGATCAAATACCACCAAAGGAAAGCTCTATCTGTGGGGAAAAAAAGGACATAAATTTTATTTTGGTACAGTTTCGCATGTCCGATTTGTCAGCTGCAATATCGCAGTCGCTGCTATAAGTCGCTGAAAACAAAATCCATAAAAATATTCCATAGTTTCTACAGTAGATGCTATAACTTTTGCGCAAACCAATCAATGTAGGCTTATTGGGTTTTATTTTTACCAAAAATATGTAGCAAAATACATATTAGCCTAAATTAGATTTTTTTTATTTGATGTGTTTTTTGCAAAAAATGTATTTGGGTACAGCGTCGCATGTGCGATTTGTTCGCTGCAATATCACAGTCCTGCTATAAGTCGCTGATCGCCACCATTACTAGTAAAAAAGAAAAAAAAATTAAGGTCATAAAAATATCCCACAGTTTGTAGGCGCTATAACTTTAGCACAAACCAATCAATATACACTTATTGGGATTTTTTTTTTTACCAAAAATATGTAGCAGAATACATAATGGCCTAATAAAATTCGATTTTTTTTCATTTTTATATTGGATGTGTTTTATAGCAGAAAGCAAAAAATTAGATTTTTAATTTTTTTTACTGGATGTGTTTTTTGCAGAAATTAAAAATAATTGTTTTTTTTTGGGTGTTTTTTTGTTTATGAGGTGATCAAATACCACCAAAAGAAAGCTCCATTTGTGGGGGGAAAAAAAGGACATATTTGGTTAAGGCGTCGCACGACAGTGCAATTGTCAGTTAAATTAACACAGTACCTTTCCGAAAAATGGCCTGGTCAGGAAGGGGGGTAAATCTTCCGGAGCTAAAGTGGTTAACCACCTGTACACGTATGACGAACGGAGGGGCGGGCGCTTTAAAAAATAAATAATTATTTCTCTTATTTACTTTTACACTGTCCCTTTAATTTAATTTTTTTTTTTGATAACTTTTATTCCTATTACAAGGCAAAAGAGCACAGATCTCTCCTTTTTTACATTTAAAAGCAAAAAAATTTTTTTTTTTTTTCAAAATTGACGTTATTTATTTTATAGAGCAAAAAATAAAAAAACGCAGAGGTGATCAAATACCACCAAAAGAAAGCTCTATTTCTGGGAAAAAAAGGGCGTAAATTTTATTTGGGTACAGCATCGCATGACCGCGCAATTGTCAATTAAAGCAACGCAGTGCTGTATCGCAAAAAAAAAAAAATAGCCTGGTCATGAAGGGGAGTAAACCACCTCAATACTGTATGCGTATGAGTTCGCTTCTACACATGAGCACGGAGGGATGGGGCGCTTTAAAATAAAAATACAATTCTCTTATTTATTTTACTTTTTACACTGTCCCTTCAAATTACAAGGAATGTAAACATCTCTTGTAATAAAAATAAGTGTGTCAGGTACTCTTTATTGCGAGATATGGAGTCAAAAAGACCTCAAATCTCTCATTTATATTTAATAGCAAAAAAAAAAAAAAAAAAAGAAATTGCAGAGGTGATCAAATACCACCAAAAGAAAGCTCTATTTGTGGGAAAAAAAAGGACATACATATTTTTTTTTGGGGTACAGTGTCGCACGACCGCGCAATTGTCAGTTAAATTAACGCAGTGCCGTATCGCAAAATAATAGCCTGGTCAGGAATCTTCTGGAGCTGAACTGGTTACATTTACATTATTTCCTGATCTATAAAGACAGGGTTTTTTTTATTTTTTTACTTTCAGTCGGTACAGCATTTTATTCTACAGGTTCTCCGCTTTTGAGAAAATAAATGTTGGAGGACTTTGAAATAATCTTTAGGTCCAAAATGTGTATTTCCAATTTTCTGCATAACACATAAAAAAAAAAAACAGCTCCTGGATGGTCATGTGACTTGTTTACTTGTTGTGTCCTCAGTTGCTAGGTGACAATCCATCAAAAAAATAGGAAGCTCTGTGCAGTTGCACCTGGATGGTCATGTGACTTTTCTTTGCCTGTGATGTCATCAGCTGCTGCATTCAGCATCATATCAATCAGAGGCAGAGCAACTGCCAGCCAGAACTCTACTGAGTCTTGTACAGAGAGGAAGCGATTTGCGAAGCTCTTGCAATTAGTAGCGTTTATATTATTATAATGAAGCGATTCCATAACCAAAATAAGGTTTATCCTCTGGTCATAAAAGAGGAATCTACAGAGCAGAAAATGAAATCCTCCGCCGTTTTACAAAATGCTAAACAGCCCAATGTAGCTGCCCGGAAAACAGGTATTGGTAGCACAATTGTGCGAGGTATTGGGCAGAAAAGTAGAAGGGTTTTGAACCCCAGAAAGGGGACAGTAGTCCCATCAGGTATGAAACCCAAATTTTCTATAATGTATATATAATATAATATAAGGAGGCTGTCATTCCTATACACATACTAGATAATCAGCACTATATACCTGGATTAGACTCTCCCCTTTATACACAAATCTCTGATTAAACATGAACACATATTACCCTCACTGCACCAGGCTGGAACACAAAGCTATTTTTAGCCGTGGCAGTTATTTTTCAAATCTCAGTGGCCTCAGCTAAAAATAACGGTCACTTTTTCAAAAAAAAAAGGATGTTATTATTGTGTGTGAGGTTTGAAAATGTAGCCTATTGCAGGGTGTAAATTCACTATAATGTGAGCCAGCACTGGCTATGGACATTTCAAGCAGAAATCTATCCATTTAAATTAGTATTAAACCCAAATCCAAAAATGTATTATATTGCAGAAAAAGAATGCAGCCATTACTGGATCAGTAGATCATTAGATGATCATTTTTTTTATTTTTAAGGCTTTTTCCCCATTTTTGTTTACCTGGTTTCAGTTATTTTTCAAATCTCTGTGGTCTCATATTAGGCTCATCCCACCAGGCTGGAACACAAAGCTATTTTAGCCAAGTGGCAGTTATTTTTCAAATCTCAGTGGCTTCAGCTAAAAAATAAGTTACTTTATTCAAATGTAAAAGGTCACCAGAGATGGCTTAAAGCACTTCTTTGTTTTTATACACTGTAATTTTATCTGGCGGTTCCAGCATTGTCAGTTTGTCATAATTGGCAAATAAATTTTTTTCTTATTAAAAATAAAATAAAAAAATTGTTCCTATTGCTGGGCGCAGATCTACTTTAGTCTAGGAGGGTCAGTTCACATGCAGTCCAATGCGTTATTTTTTTGCATGAAAAAACCCATGGAAATCAGATTACAAGTAAAACCTTGGTTTGAGAGTAACTTGGTTTGAGAGCGTTTTGCAAAACAAGCAACATTTTTAATAAATTTTGACTTGATATACAAGCGATGTCTTAATATACAAGTAGCGTCATGTCACAACCGAGTATAAGGCCCCTTTCACACCTATTTTTAGCGGCGATTTACTGTCAATGCGGACGATAGCGGGGACGGTTTTACCCCCCGCTGGCGGCCGAGAAAGGGTTAAAAACCACCGCAAAGCGCCTCTGCAGAAGCGCTTTGCCGGCGGTATAGCCGCGGTGCCCCATTGATTTCACCGCTCCAAAGATGCTGCTAGCAGGAATTTTTTTACCATCCTGCTAGCGTAACGCTCCAGTGTGAAAGCCGTCGGTGCTTTCACACTGGAGAGACAGCAGCGGCTGTTTCAGGTCGCTTTGCAGGCGCTATTTTTAGCGTTATAGCGCCTGCAAACCACCCCAGTGTAAAACGGTTACGGGTCTAAAAGAGAAGAGAAGTGCCTCTAAGTGTAGCAATATGGTTACATTTAATGAAGGTACAACATTTAGCAACTCACATTTTGTTCATTAAAACATGCACATCTAAGTATGCAGGCATCTGGGGATTTTGCTTCAATCCCCCTGTGGAGGCTTCCATTTGTGGATGGACATTTTATGGTTACACAACCTATCACAATGCTATAATTTTTTTATATGGACTTTAAACTGAAGGACCTATGAATAAATGGTTGTGGAACGAATCACTTGAGTTTCCATGATTTCTTATGGGGAAACTCGCTTTGATGTACAAGTGCTTTGGATTACAAGCATGTTTCTGGAACAAATTATGCTCGCAATCCAAGGTTTTACTGTATATGGTTTCCAATGGTATAGTTCACACCAGGGCATTTCCAGTTCCAAAAATAAAAAGCAGAACATGCTGTTTTTTCCTGCACTGAACTGTAATGCCCTGTACACACGATCAGATTTCCGATGGAATTTTCCGTCGGACTTCCGATGACGCTGACTTCCATTAGTCTTGCATACACACTGTCAGACTAAATTCCGACCGTCCAAAACGCGGTGACGTAAAACACTCCAACGAGCCGAGAAAAATGAAGTTCAATGCTTCCGAGCATGCGTCGACTTGATTTTGCGCATGCGTGGATTTTTCTCCACACGGACGATCGTAATTTCCCATCGGATTTTTTTTCATCGGAAAAATTTAAAACATGTTCTATTTTTTTACTCCGATGGAAAAAAGTCAGATGGGGCCCACAAACGATCGGAATTTCCGATGAAACGAGTTCATCGGACTTTATTCCATCGAAAATCCGGTCGTGTGTACAAGGCATAATGCACTGGAAAGTACTGGGACAAAAAAAAAAAGAATGCATCCGGAAATGCACCAAAAGGCATTAAAAACTTGCATGCAGAAACGCATCCAGGACAGATCTGGAGTGCAATTTTGTGGTGTGAACCAGCCCTTAATGCGGCTTTAAAATCGCGCGACTTCACTTGAAACTGCACGATTTCAAAGCGGCATGTCGGTGCGACTTCAGGTGCAACTTGACCGACATCTGTGCGACTTCATGCACAGATATCTATGCAAGTCGCACCTGAAATCGGGAAAAAGTAGTGCAGGAGCGACTTTTTCAAATCTGTGCGGCACCTCAAAACCACACCGATTTGAACAGTTCCATTTCAGAAAATAGGGTACGACTTGACAGGTCAAATTGCATGACAAGTCGCACCGGTGTGACTAGAATCTAAAGTTAGGTTATCCTATGTGTCCATGCACACTACTTCAGGAAATTTGCGTTTTTTTTTGAGCTTCAGCAGAAGACGTCACAGGAAATTTTTAAAGCACTTCCACTTGTTTTGGCACAGAAAGCCATGTACAAAGATTGGACTGCCAAGCAAAACAAATGTCCATATTGTCTATACACTGTATATATAGGAAAACATGGAACACAAAATTATTTAATGACACAGACAACATTCACATATATGTAAAATAAAAAATGTCCACAGATTCTGTGTAACATAAATACATGATGGATGTATAAATAGCAGGACTAAAAAACTATTCTCTTCTCTCTCCAGGAGTAAATGATGTCCTATCCACCAACAACAGAGAGACAACTCAACGGGCTACCACCGAGGACAACCATCAAACTCCAACCACCACCAAGAGAAAGCCTTCTCCATCCAACATCACCAAGAAGGACTCGTCACATGCACTGGTCACTAACACTGGTACTATGAAGGGCAGAGTAGGTGCAATGGTATTCAACACCGGTGCCATTAGGGCCCGGCCACGCATTGTGTTACCTCCCAGCACGGTCACCACTATAAAACATAAGCCATCTCCACCAGTGCCAACCAACAGTGCCAGGAAGGCCTTGTTGCGCCCAGTGGTCACAAACACTGGTGCCATAAAAGAGGAGTCATGCACAGTGGTCCCCATTACCTGTGCCCTGAAGGGACGATTACATGCAGTGGGACCCTACACCAATGCCATGAAGACACGGCCACGCATAGTGTTACCTCCCATCACTGACACCACTATGAAACATAAGCCATCTCCACAAGTCCCATTGAGCAGTGCCAAGAAGGACGGGGCAGTGGTATCCAAAACCGATGCCATGAAGGCCCGGCCACGCATGGTGTTACCTCCCATCACGGACACCACTATGAAACATAAGCCATCTCCACAAGTCCCATTGAGCAGTGCCAAGAAGGACGGGGCAGTGGTATCCAAAACCGATGCCATGAAGGCCCGGCCACGCATGGTGTTACCTCCCATCACTGACACCACTATGAAACATAAGCCATCTCCACAAGTCCCATTCAGCAGTGCCAAGAAGGACGGGGCAGTGGTATCCAAAACCGGTGACATTAAGGCCCGGCCACGCATAGCATTACCTACCATCACTGAAACCACTACGAAACATAAACCATCTCCACCAGTGCCATCCAACAGTACCAAGAAGCACTGGTCACGCGCAGTGTTACATCCCAGCACTGTCACCACTATAAAACGTAAGCCATCGGCACCAGTCCCATTCAGCAGTGCCAAGAAGGATGGGGCAGTGGTATTTAAAACCGGTGCCATGAAGGCCCGGCCAGGCATAGTATTACCTCACATCACTAAAACCATTACAAAACATAAGCCATCTTCACCAGTGCCATCCAACAGTGCCAAGAAGGACTGGGCACCCGAAGTGGACACAAACACTGGTGCCATAAAAGAGGAGTCATGCACAGTGGTCTCCAATACCTGTACCATAAAGGGCCAGTCACACGCAGTGTTATCTCCCATCACTGACACTGCCACAAAGCATAAGCCATCTCCACCAGTCCCATCCAACACTGCCAAGATGGGCTGGTCACACACTGCGATACCCTACACCATAAACCGTAGGCCATCTCTAGCAGTCCGATTCAACACTGTCAAGAAGGACTGCTCACGTGTATTGCTTGCTAACACTGATGCCATAAAAGATGTATCATCCACAGTAGTCCCCAACACCGGTGCCATGAAGGACCAATCACGCACAATGGTCCTCAACACCATTGCCAAGAAGGACCGGTCGAGCACAGTGAAACCCTACACTGGCACCACAACGAACCATAAGCTATCCCAGCCAGTCCCATCCAACAGTGCCAGGAAGGCCTTGTTACGCCCAGTGGTCACAAACACTGGTGTCATTAAAGATCGGTTATGCACAGTGGTCCCCAACACCAGTGCTATGAAGGACCAATCATGCACAGTGTTAACCTCCATTACTAAAATTACCACGAACCATAAGCCATCTGCTCCAGTTGCATCCAAAAGTACCAAGAAAAACTGGTCACGCAAAGTGCTACCCTGCACTGCCAACACCACCATGAACAGTAAGCAATCTCCAGCAGTCCCATCCAACAGTACCAAGAAGGACCAATCACATCCAGCATTACCCTATTTTGATGACAAGAGGGTCCAGTGCCGCGCAGTGCGGCTCAGAACAATTGCCAGTAAGTTTCAGAGGCATGCAGTGTCGCGCAACACTGATGCCATTAGGAATTGGTCACCTTCAGTTCTGCTAAATGCTGGTGCCATGAAGGATCGATCACCTGCAGTACAGCCAAATGCTAGTGCCAGAATAGACCAGTCACCTGCAGTGCTGCCAAATGTTGGTGCCATGAAGGATCTGTCACCTGCAATGCAGGCAAATGCTGATGCCATAAAGGATCTGTCACCTGCAGTGCAGGTAAATGCTGATGCCATGAAGGATCTGTCACCTGCAGTGCAGCCAAACGCTGATGCCATGAAGGATCTGTCACCTGCAGTGCAGCCAAACGCTGATGCCATGAAGGATCTGTCACCTGCAGTGCAGCCAAACGCTGATGCCATGAAGGATCTGTCACCTGCAGTGCAGCCAAACGCTGATGCCATGAAGGATCTGTCACCTGCAGTGCAGCCAAACGCTAGTGCCAGAAAAGATCAGTCACCTGCAGTGCAGCCAAACGCTGGTGCCATGAAGGATCTGTCACCTGCAGTGCTGCTAAACGTTGGTGCAATAAGGGATCAGTCACCTACAGTGGTTCCTAAAACCAATGTCAAGTGGGAAAGGTCATACAGACTGGCCTTGAAAAAAGGCTTCACTATCCATAAAATACTTGGCCAGGGGGCCTTCGGTAAGGTGATATTGGCCTCTCATCCCTCAACTAGCAAGTTGCTGGCGGTGAAGATAATTGAAAAGGCAAACGACCCTGATCCAAATTTTACCCTTAGAGAAGGTCGCCTCCTGAAAGCAGTCAGAAACAACCCGTTTATTACCCATCTGTATGGCTCGTTCGAATCAGAAGTAAGTCTTTTCATCTTTCAATTTCTTTATCTCTTTCCTGTATTGCACTCCCCTACTGATCCTATCCTCCTAAAATAGTTCTGTAAATGGGGCCTTTTTGGGAGTCAACTGTAATTTAAATGTAATTTAATGAAGTCTACGTCTCTTTTTTTCACACAGGACCAACTCATTCTTGTCATGGAATATCTAAACGGAGGGGATCTCTCGAATATGATAAACCGCAAAGCTCCACTTCCTGAGGACACCTTAAGGTAAGTCCAATGACTGGGTCACACTAGAGTTGGGGGTGGCTGACCACTGACGACAAGCAGTGACATAGCCAGGCCCTTCCAACTCAGCCCCGTCCATCCATACACCCATGATCTATAGGAAGAAGTCTGTTAATCTTTAGCTTTATTGGTCTGTGATGGTTGTGAATGCTAATATATTTCTTTCTTTCTCCATCAGAAATATCACTGCGGAAATACTATGTGGCCTGAAGTTCCTGCATTCTAAGGATATAGTGCACAGGTAATGATTGCATTAAATGATTAATAATAGAGTTTATAATGGGTCACTGCACCTAAATTATTTTTAGTTATGGGAATATAATGCTGGAGTAATCACCCCTTAACGTCTTAAAATTTTTGGTGAATCAGGAACAATTTCTACCAGGGGTTCCCACTTATTTAGCCTTCCACAATGTCTCCTTCCATCTGCTGCAGAAGTCTCAGGGCTCATGACACAATCTATTAATAAAAAAATTCAAGAGGAGTGAGAGCTCCTCATAATGAATATAGCAGGCGGGCAGAGCTGAGATTCTACTGAAGGCAAATTTAAAAGAAACCGAAATCAACCCATAAATATAAAATTGTATTTTTATTAATCTTTAATGAACTTGTCAGAAAAGCATAGCTCACCATCCACTCTTTTTCTTTACAGAGATCTCAAGCCAGAGAATATTTTACTGAACGACGCAGGACATGCTAAGATTTCCGATTTGGGTTTGTCAAAGAGCGGTGTCTACGAATTCAAAAGAACTACTGGATGTAGCGGGACACTGCCTTACTTGGCTCCAGAGGTAAGTAACCTGCCGGATGTTACACTTAGTGGTCATCTTTACTCAGATATACCAAGTACAATTATTGGAGAAACTGTATAAAAAAAGTTAAAGGGGTGCTCCCCCCCTTTCACTAAATGGAGAATTTCACCACTGATACTCCAGTCGTTTTCAGTGGGTTTCAAGGCCAGAACTATACCCCCAACAAAAGGTGGGAAGTTCTGAGCAGCAATGTTGGAGCTGCTTTGTAGGACCCAATTGAGACATGCAAATAAGATAAAACTTCAGCAACTGCTCGCCTGCTGTAGTCACTTTAAAGCGGATGTCAACCCAAAAGTGGAACTTCCGCTTTAAGCACTCCTCGCCCCCTTACATGCCACGTTTGGCATGTAATTTTTTTTTTTGTGGGGGGGGGGAGTGGAGGCTTCGTAAGGAGTGGGACTTCCTGTCCCACTTCCTACTTACACCTACAGGCCCCCTAGGCGACTCCTCCTCTACCCCTAGGAGGCCCCTCCCTCTAGGCAATCTCCTGGGACAGGTGACAGGTCCCAGGAGATCGCCTGTCCATTCCGGGAGCGTAGCGCAACTCGCAAATGCGCAGTGCGTGCCCGGCTGTGAAGCTGAAAACTGTCACGGCCGGGTGCCCAGAATAGCAATGGAGGCGCCGAGGACAGGAGCGGGCAGGGGAGCGACACTCCGGGCGGCCGCATCGCTGGACCGTGGAACAGGTAAGTGTCTGTTTATTAAAAGTCAGCAGCTACACTTTTTGTAGCTGCTGACTTTTAATAAACATTAAAAGGCTGGAACTCCGCGTTAACGTAGTGAGGCTTGTGAACATACATACGTTTATAAAGGGCAAATTCACCCTCTCTATTTGTCGTGTTGATTAGGGACAAA
The DNA here is from genome assembly GCA_029206835.1 of Rana muscosa. Taxonomy (NCBI): domain Eukaryota; kingdom Metazoa; phylum Chordata; class Amphibia; order Anura; family Ranidae; genus Rana; species Rana muscosa. The sequence goes on from CM055122.1 coordinate 310,501,605, forward strand.
CTTGGGTTTGTCAGAACCTGGAAGTTCTAACGAAACCCCAACCGATCAAATAAATAAAGCTGCCAATTTATTTTATCTACTCCGTCCAACACAAAAACAAGATGTTTTGACAATACATAAACTTTAAACCCCACCTCCAATAGTCACAAGCCCTGCCCCAGTTTGATGTCTTTTGATCATGATTTTGGGAGTCCCGGGAGGCTTCCTACATTACAAATGCCAACATGAAGTCATGTCTGTCCCCTGCCTAAACCCAAAAATATTCTCATACTTCTTTCTCTCCCTTATTTTTCTACAGGTCCTTCAAGGTGATCCATACTTTACAATGGCTGATTATTTTTCACTGGGACTAATAGTATATGAGATGGCTGTAGGGAAACACCCGTTCTGGAAAGGCCAGAAGACCACAAAGGAAATGCTGCAGACAGTGCTTAACACACAGATTATTTATCCGGCGGGAATGAACCATGATCTCCGTGACCTCATCCAGAGGGTAAGTATACGCAGAGCTTTACCTATTTGTAAGGGACAAAATACTTTCCAGATTATATATACTGTTGTTAGGATTTTAGAAAACACAATTTCACATTCTTACCTGCACACAATTATGTAGATCAGGGGTCTCCGAACATTTTAAACAAAAGGGCCAGTTTACTCTCTTTCAGACTTTAAGGTGGCCCAGTCTGTGGCCGATGGGAACAGAAACTACCCCAGCATTGTTAATTCCACTACTGTCTCAGGCTTGGTGGTCAGTGAGACTAAAAAAATTACATAGTGGGGGTTACTTACTAAAACTGGAGAGTGCAAAATCTGGTGCAACTCTGCACAGAAACCAATCAGCTTCTGGGTTTTATTGCCAAAGCCTAATTGAACAAACCAAAGTTAGAAGCTGATAGGCTGATACACAGCTGCACCAGATTCTGAGTGCTCCAGTTTTAGTAAATCTCCCCCAGAGATTGTGGTCAGTAGGAAGAGAAATACTGGTCCCATCTTTGGTATAAGTGTGAGCAATAGTGCCCTCTTCCTTAAACAGACAGAATATAAACATCTGCTGGTATTGCCATTGTTCTAATAAAAATGAATGGCAGTTGTAGATTTAGTAAAAAGATAATTTTTAATACATATTACATATTATTAATTGCTATTAAAATCTATTATAAGCTAATATCACACAAATAAGGGACCACACTAAGAATAAATCTATTCCCGACACAGTAACAGGTTTGAAAGTCAAAAGAAAGCTGAAACATATAACTGACGTAATCAAATTTAAACTGAGTGGGGTGGGGAGTTCTATTGTTCAGCTATTGTTATTTTTTTGTTTTTTTCAATGTTTCTTATGTTATTTCATTCTCTTTTATAGCTCTTATGCATCGACCAAGAAAGACGAAAGATCAAGGTAATGGACCTCAGAAGGCACCCATTCTTCAAGAACTTCGACTGGGCCAAGTTAGAGAAGAGACTGCCACCCATGGAAATTGACTTTAGATCTGCAAGTATATAAATAAGGGAGGAGAGAGAGAGAGAGAAAGAGAGACAGAGAGAGAGAGAGAGAGAAAGAGAGAGAGAGCGAGAAAGAGAGAGAGGGGTGGAGGGTGAGTGAGAGAGCGGGGTGGAGGGTGAGTGAGAGAGCGGGGTGGAGGGTGAGTGAGAGAGCGGGGTGGAGGGTGAGAGAGAGAGCGGGGTGGAGGGTGAGAGAGAGAGCGGGAGGGGGGGTGAGAGAGAGAGCGGGAGGGGGGTGAGAGAGAGAGCGGGAGGGGGGTGAGAGAGAGAGCGGGAGGGGGGGGTGAGAGAGAAAGAAAGAGGAGGGAGAGAGAGAGGGGAGTTGATAGAGAGAGGAGGCTTCATCTAAAGCAGGGGTCTCAAACTGGTGGCCCTCCAGCTGTTGCGGAACTACAAGTCCCATCATGCCTCTGCCTGTGGGAGTCATGTTTGTAACTGTCAGCCTTGCAATGCCTTATGGGACTTGTAGTTCTGCAACAGCTGGAGGGCCACCAGTTTGAGACCCCTGATCTAAAGGAATGGCGTGTAGAGTGTAGAGACGCAGCCACTGAGTCCTAATGTGATATCTCCAGGGGGGTGCGGATGCATGTCCCTGAACTCACCCTGGGTGCGTTTAGGGCTGCGCATCTGCACAGATGTCACATTAGGACACAGCAGCTGTCGATAAAACCACATGTTCCATCAGACATCAATGTTTTTACATGATTTCTGTACATTTATGAATGTGATACTCTTGATGTCATTAACCCGTCTCTACATTATGAGCATTTTGTAGGAGTCAGAGGATAACACTGACAGATCAATAAATAGATAGATAGATAGATAGATACATACATACACACATGACACTACTGTGGGGGGATGAAGTGTAGGGGGTCAGACTCCCCCAGGGAGTTTTGATTTCCTCCATGTTGTCCAGGTAGATATCAACTTCTGAAAGGATATGGGATAACTGAATAGAATATTAGATTGACTTTTACAGGTTACAGGATGATTTGGGCACTCTAGACTGATGATTCAGGGACAATCCGATCGCCTTGTGGGGTCAGGAAGGAATCTTTTCCCCTTTGGAGCCAATTTGACCAAGGGGGGTTTTTCGCCTTCCTCTGAATCATCAAAAAGGTTTAGGGGTCTGAAAAGTAAGAGGATAACACTGATCAATACATAGATAGGTGATAGATATATAGACAGACAGATAGATGATAGATAGAATTTTACAGGTAGACGATTTGGGTGCTCTAGACTGATGATTCAGGGACGATCCGATCGCCTTATGGGGTCAGGAAGGAATTTTTTCCCCTTTGGAGCCAATTTGACCAAGGGGGTTTTTGCCTTCCTCTGAAACATCAGAAGGTTTTTTTTATTTTATTTAGTTAGTCAAAAGACATGAAACATGGAATCAAAAGAATTGAAGAAGCAAAATGGCGAATAGAACAGCACAAAACAATGTAATATTCGAAGTAACAACACAGAATAAAAGACAGTATAGATACCTAATCCCCCTATTGCTTCACGTATCCCTGGCCAGAGGACTCATCAAAAGGTTTAAGGGTCTGAAAAGACATTACTTGTGAGGAAGTTCACCTTTCTAGAAAAAATAATAAATACACATCTTTGCATTCATTATTTTTTCTTGCAGGAGCCTGGAAAGCATTGCACCCAAGATCAGTGGATCAGGAGTGCAATGTCAGACTCTTGTAGACAAATCCTGCAGCTTTCAGCCTGTACCTCCATACACCAGTTCCTGCATCACATCTCTCCTGCAGGCAGTTCACACTGCCTCTGTGGACCGCTGAGGGTGTCAATACAATCTTAATGACACCCCCGGATCGGTTCACAGATCGCAGTGCGAACTGTTGATTCGGACAAGAATCAGAACGCATGTGTGAGAACACTTATGCGATTCCAGTGCGGGGGGAAAAAAAAGTCCCTGCACCTCTTTGAATGCAAATTCAAAGCGAGTTCAGCCATACAACTGTATGGCTGAACTCGCATTGCACAGACATTGCATGTGATCGGCACCGCAGTGCGGGTGCGAATCACAAGCAATGTTTGTCTTCCCTACAGTATGAACCCGGGCTCAACGAAAAAAATAACATAACATATATGCCCAACATTAGAAGAGTGGGTGGATGTGTGGCGGAAGATTCTAAATGTTGTACATAAAATGCCAAGACAGTTCAAATACCCCTCCAAGTGACACCTTTTTGCCATGAGTATACACGGAATTACACCCTAAAACACATTCTGCTACTTGTCCCAAAAATGGAGATACCACAAGTGAGAGACTTTTTGGGAGCCTAGCCGCGTACAGTGCGCTTGCCGGACGTTACAAAAAGTCCTGCAAGCAGAATCTTTGGAGCGGTTTAGGAGCGCTGTATACACCGCCCTTGCCCACTGAAATGAATGGGCACTGCTAACGGATTCGGCAGCGGCAGCAGAGACACAGCCTGAGCCACTGAGTCCTAATGTGATATCTCCGGGGGGTGCGGATGCATGTCGCTGACCTCACCATGGGTGCGTTTAGGGCTGTGCACCTGCACAGATGTCACATTAGGACACAGCAGCTGTTGATAAAGCCGCATGTTCCATCAGACATCAAATCACATGCGATGTTGGTGTTCTCTACAGTGTGAACTCGGGCTCAACGAAGAAAAGAACATATATGCCCAACATTAGAAGAGTGGGTGGGTGTGTGGTGGAAAATTCTAATGTTGGGCATAAAATGCCAGGACAGTACAAACACCCCCCCAAGTGACTGCTTTTTGGAAAGTAGACACCACAAGGTATTTGCTGAAAGGTAAGCCGAGTCCATGGAAGTTTTTGGAAAATGACAAACAAAAATTCTCACTTTAATGAGATATTTCTCATACATGCCATGAGTATACACGGAATGACACCCCAAAACACATTCTGATACTTTTCATGAGTATGGAGATACCACAAGTGAGAGACTTTTTGGGAGCCTAGCCGTGTACAGGAGCCCAAAACCAATGACCACCTTCAGGCTTTCAAAGGGTGTCATGTCTTAATTAAATGTGTTCGACAAACAGCCCCATCTCGCAATAATTGTGTATTCAATCCCCATCCTATTTGAAGGAAACATTGCTCATGTTCCTCAATGAGCACCTCTAAAGTCCCATATACACTGCCCCAAAAGGGCTTCTTTATATAACTTCATACCGGGATTCAGGTGCCATTGAGCAATTTCTTTATAAAAGGGTTTGCTCTGTATATTTTCTATATTTATTACTCATGTTCAGTAAACATTTTCCGCCGCTTTAGTAAATTAGCCACATGGTGTTCTTTGAAAACACTTTCAGTCCAATTTAAATGTGTCCCCCGAGCCTTTTGACCCGTTTCACACTGAGGCGTTTTTCAGACGCTAAAGAGCTAAAAATAGCGCCTGTAAAGCGCCTGAAAAAAGCCTCCCTGCAGTACCGTTGTGAAAGCCCGAGTGCATTTACAGTGGAGCGGTGCACTTTCCGGACGTTACAAAAAGTCCTGCAAGCAGCATCTTTGGAGCTGTTTAGGAGCTCTGTATACACTGCCCCTTCCCATTGAAATGAATGGGCACTGCAAATCGATTCGGCAGCAGCAGCAGAGACACAGCCACTGAGTCCTAATGTGATATCTCCGGGGGTGCGGGTGCTTGTACCTGCACAGGTGTCACATTAGGACACAGCAGCGAGAGGGGCACACAGCCAGCTCTGCCATCCTCACTGGGGGCACAAACAGCACAGCTTTAGGCTTCATCTGAGGGAATGGCATGTGCAAATTAGCCACATGGTGTTCTTTGAAAACACTTCCAGTACTATTTAAATGTGTCCCCGAGCCTTTAAAGATGAGTGAGCTCCCTCCAGGCACACCTGTCCTTAAAGAAGTACAGCCAAAGCTTGTTTTCTCCCATGGATCAAAGGAGATCAAAGCTGAAGCCCGCTGTACACTGACGTCACAGAGACGGTCCAGGCTGGGGCAAGATCACAACAATGAAGTTGGGTACCCGGCTCAGCCTCTCAGCGAGCCGCTTAAAAGTGGAGACCGCCGCTCCTGCCCCCTCCACAGCCCAATGCTCCAGTAAGCGGTGGGAGGGGCAGAGTAGACAGCGGTGATTGACAGTCACCAGCTCTCTGCTCAGTAGGGGTGTTGATTATAATCTGCGTATCGATGCATCGTGATGCAGCTTTGAACAATTCTGCATGTAGGGAACAGCTGCATCGCGATTGCACGAATTACATCATCCCAGCATGTCCTGCCTCTACTGGGTGGAAGGGAGAAGAGCCGCACTGGGCAGACCTGGGAGCTGTATTGTGGATATTGGCCGGTACACGGAAGATTGCTGCAGCCCATACAAAGTGCTGGGGAGTTTTGGTATCTTTTCAAAGCTTTGATGTTGTATTATGTCATGTATTATGTTAGCCGGAGCAGAAAAGAGCTCCAAACCCATTTTTCAACAGACTTGGGAAGGACCTTGCCGTGGTTCTGTTGCTCACAACCTGTTAAAGCCACTGCAGAGACCTGACTGTTTTGCTTTACTTAGATTTGTTCAGGAGGTTTAGGTGTGTTTAGGAGATCCTCTTGTCTAGTTATGTGATAATTTGGGTCTGCTAAGCACTGCAGGCAGTTCCAGCACAGCCTGCATGTAGTCTTTTCCTCTCTCTCCCTTTCATCTTCCCTCTTCCTCTCCTCTCCGTCTTTCTGTCCCCCTCTCCTTCTCCCCCTCCCTCCCTCTACCTCTCTTTTTTTTTCCCTCTACCTCTTCCTCTATCCCTCACTACCTCTACTTCTTTTCACCCTCCCCCTCTCCTCCCTCTACTTCTCTCCCCCTCTTCTCCTCTCCCTCTCCTATTCTCCCTCCCCCTACCACTCTCCCTCCTTCTCCCACTCTCCCTCCTTCTCCCACTCTCCACTGTTCATCTTTCCCGATCTTTCTTTCCCACTCCCCTTTTCTCTTTAAAACAGACCACCTTCGCTCAACCCAGAGAAGACTTAAAGTGGAGTTCTACTTGTTTTTTAGTTTATTAAAAGTCAGCAGCTACAAAAAGTGTAGCTGCTGACTTTTAATAAACACACACTGACCTGTTCCACGGTCCAGCGATGCGGCCGCCCGAAGCCTCGTTCCCTCCCCCGCCTTTCCTTTGCATTGGCATCACTAGTGTGGGCACCTGGCTGTGACAGCTTGCGGCTCCACAGCCGGGTGCGCACTGCGAAAGCGCGAGTAACGCTGTGTCGTCCTGAATGGCGGAGCAATCTTCTGGGCCTGTGACGTGTCCAAGATTGCAGAGAGATAGGGGGAGAGGAGGAGTCGCCTAAGCGGTGCGAGTGGAAGTGGGGGCTGGGTACCTGTCAAAACTAGGCATCCACCCCCCCCCCCCCCAAAAAAAAAAAATGACATGCTAAATGTGGCATGTCAGGGAGTTAGGACTCCTTAAAGCGGAAGTTCCACCTTTGGGTGGAACTCCGCTTTAAATTATATCTCTGGATCTTAATCGGTATATTGTTAAATATATCAACTAAAAAAAAAAAAAAATACAAAAAAGCTAAATTTATTCTTTGGTCTCTTTGCAGTCAGCTCGCTGGTTGTGCCAACGCTTCCTATATTAATAAATTATGTAACAAAATAGCAAAGTCATCATATCAGTGTAAAAATAAGAAAAAAAATCATATCTTTATTAGCCAGATAAACCTTGTCTGTGCCCCTTCTCTGCTTTAGTTTCATTTGATCCCCCTGTACAAGGATATTACCTTCCCTGATATTACAATCCTGATCATCGTATGATAATTACTTACATTGTTTAACAAATAAAACTCTATTAAAATTATCCCATGTTGTGTTTAGTCCATTTATTGTGTGACAAATTAGGATAATCGCAGGCTTTCTCTACTATTTGTCTTATTATAGGTATATGTTCCTTAACCACTTCAGCTCCAGTAGATTTACCCCCTTAATGACCAGGTCGTTTTTTGCGATACGGCACTGCGTCGCTTTAACTGACAATTGCGCGGTTGTGCGATGATATACCCAAACAAAATTGATGTCTTTTTTTCCCCACATATAGAGCTTTGTTTTGGTGGTATTTCGCTGGCCAAAGACCAGGCCACTTTTTGCGATTCGGCACAGCGTTACTTTAACTGACAATTGCGCGGTCGTGCGACATGGCTCCCAGACAAAATTTACGTCCTTTTTTTCCTACAAATAGAGCTTTTTTTTGGTGGTATTTGATCATCTCTGCGGTTTTAATTTTTTTCGCTATAAACAAAAATAGAGCGACAATTTTGAAAAAAATGCACTATTTTTTACATTTCGCTATAATAAATATCCCCCAAAAATATATAAAAACAATAGGATTTTTGTACTCACCATAAAATCCTTTTCTCTGACGTCCATGGACTGACACAGCTCTAATACTGAAACACGTGGGTATATGTCCCTGCTCGCAGAAGATCTAGGCAGAATGTTAGATGTTAGAAACATACATTCTAGAAAAAAACAGAGCTGAACAGCCCCGCCCAAGGGGGCGGTCCCTCCAGACATAACCCTCCTACCTGCAGATAGCAGCCTCAGTTCGCAACAAAGCAGTACAAACCTTAAAGAAGGGTGGATGCTGTGTCAGTCCATAGACGTCAAAGAAAAGGATTTTACGGTGAGTACAAAAATCCTAATTTCTCTTAACGTCCATGGAGTGACACAGCTCTAATACTGAAACACGTGGGATGTCCCAAAGCAGTATCAGAAAAGGGTGGGAGCAGTAGTAAAGGAAAAACCAAACTCCACTCCAAACAAGCAGAACTCCTCAACAGAGGAGTTGCAACTTTAAACAGTGGCCTGCAACCCTTGCGGCCGAAGGAAGCATCCGAAGATGCAGCCACATCAACCTTATAGAACTTAAAAAAGGTATGAACGAACGACCAGGTCGCCGCCTTGCACACATGTGCAACCGACGCTTGATGTCGGAAAGCCCAGGAAGCACCAATTGCCCTGGTGGAATGTGCCGTAACCGGACAGGGAGGTGCCCGTCCTTTAAGGGCATAGGCCTGTATAACGGTCTGTCTGATCCACCTAGAAATGGTGGCAGACGACACCGCTTGGCCCTGTTTTGGACCAAAGACAGACACAAACAGTGAGTCAGACTTCCGAATGGAAACAGTAGCAGACAGGTACACCCGTAAGGCTCGTACCACATCCAATGTATGAAGCGCATACTCTCAGGGATGCGATGGGTGAGGACACAAGAACGAAAGAACAATGTCCTCATTAAGGTGAAAGGCCGAGACCACCTTTGAAAGGAAAGACGGTCGTGGGCGCAACACCGCCTTATCCTTATGAAGGACCAAGTAAGGCGACTTGCGGGACAAGGCCCCCAACTCAGACACCCGTCGAACAGAAGTAATGGCCACTAAGAAAGCCACCTTCTGGGACAAGGTCAAGAGAGGAATCTCCCTGATATTTTCAAAGGGATGTTCTTGGAGAACCAAAAGCACATAATACAGATCCCAAGGAGGGGGAGGAGGCTTGACAGGGGGGATCACATGGCGAACCCCCTGCACAAAGGTGCTAATCAAGGAATGGCCCGTTAGCGGTCGTTGAAAAAGACAGCCCGGGCCGAAATCCGACCCTCGGTGGTACGCAAGGCCAGCTTTAGGGTCACACCACGTTGTAAGAACAGCAAAATCTTGGGAACGGAATACGTCCGTGGATGCCATCAAGCTCCTCACACATAGCGATGTAAGCCTTCCAGGTACGGTGATAGAACTTTCTGGAGGAAGATTTCCGTGCCCACAACATAGATGAGATGACCGAATACGAGAGACCTCGGTCCCTCAGCACCTGGCTTTAACAGCCATGCCAAAGCCAAGGACTGTAAAGCAGGATGAAGTATGGGCCCATGAGACAGAAGGTCCACCCAAATAGGCAGTCGCCAAGGAACGTCTGTGACTAGCCGAACTAGATCGGCGTACCAATGTTGCTGTTCCGGAGCAATGAGGATCACCGGAATGGCCTCGACCACTACTCTGTGAAGCAGGCGAGGCAACAACTGTAGCGGAGGGTAATCATACATCAGGCGATACTGCCCCCACGGGCCACCAACGCATCTGACGCGTCTGCCCAGGGATCCCTGGACCTGGCCACGAATCTCGACATCTTGCGAGTGAGTCGAGAGGCCAAAAGGTCCACATCCGGTGCCCCACCTCCGGTAAAGGAGGTGAAAACACCTCCGGATGTAAGGACCCTTCCCCTGGAATGCACAAGGCTGACAGGACCGTCCTGCAGCGGGATGGGTATGATAATCCAAAGGAGACCCCGCAATGTATCGGAGAAGGGATGCCCCGGCTTACGGGGTGCCTCAATTGTTGGCCAAGAAAGGCAACCTGACAGAGCTTCCCTAGAAACTCGGTCAGTGGACCAGTAACTCAGCCTCTACAGGTGGCGCAGACCCACCCCGGACACAGAGACCCTAGAGGCTAAAGCAGTTGCAGTGCACCTGCTGGTCGACTGATAGATGAAGCAGAGGCTTTTGCCCAGTCATTGAGCTTCAGAAACGCCAGAGACGCAGCCACTACCGGGCGTAACGCTAACCTCAGCATGGCGAACACAGTCCAAGCCAGCGCTCCCGATCACCATCAAAGGGCAGGTGGAAGGTGGTACCCCTGATACCAGGGATCCCTATGACAATGCTCCATCCAGCAGCTACTCTATTCATAAGTGCTGATTGTACAAACACATAGTTTATACTGTGTATTGCGTCAAAACCCCCTCAGCCACAAAGAGCATAGTACAACCACATATGGCGTATGTAGTTTAGTATGTGTGGATAAACATATTAAACACATTTATACTGTGCCAGCGACAAAGGCGCGTACATCATTGGGGCGTGGGTGGAAACCAGCCACGCAGACTGCGTACACAACCGTGTAGGCATGTTAGCATGCGAATAAACAAATTGCACATGTTTATGCTGTGAATAGCGCTGAAAATGCGCACACCATTGGAGCGCGGGCGAAAAACCGGAGCACCTGGATGAAACCCACGCAGACTGCATACACATACCGTGAAGGTACTATAGTATGTGTGATAAACATTTTGAACATGTCCATGTGTGCATAGCGCCGAAGGCGCGCACACCGTTGGCGCTTGGGAGGAAACCGGAGTACCCGGAGGAACCCCACGCAGACCCAGAGAATACAATACATACATCTACTGTGAATGTATTTAGAGTTGTGTATAAACACAATGTGTATGTTTATACTGTGCATGGCACCAAAGGCGCGCATGTCATGTAGTGTGGGCGGAAACCGGAGGACCCGGAGGAAAACCACGCAGACTGCACACGCATACCGTGTAGGTATGTTAGCATGTGGATAATCAAGTCGCACAAGTTTCAGAATGCATACACATACCGCGTAGGTATTATAGTATGCGTGATAAACATATGGAACATGTTTAAACTGTGCAGAGAGCCAAAGGCGCACATACCGTCAGAGCGAGGGAGGAAACCGGAACACCTGGAAGAAGCCCACGCAGACAGCACACAGATACCGTGTAGGAATGATAGCATGTGAATAAACATATTGCACATGGTTACACTGTGCATTACCCTTGGAGTGTGGGAGGAAACCGTAGTACCCGGAGGAAACCCACGCAGACAGCATACACATACTGTAATGCCACGTACACACAATCATTTTTCCCGTCGGGAAAAATTAAATTTTTTCCTTTGGACGAGAAAAACGATCGTCTGTGGGCTTTTTGTCATTTTTCCTGACGGGAAAAACGGCATTAATCACGACGAGAAAAATTAGAACATGCTCTAATTTTTCTCGTTGTGATTCCTGTCATTTTTTTCCGCTGCAGTTTTCCCATAGGGAAACACTGCCGCGGAGCCTACACACGGTCGTTTTTCTCGCCAATACAAAAAATGACGGGAAAAATGGCCGTGTGTGGGGGAACAAGCCGCTCCCTTGTTTTTCCTGTCGTGATTCACGGCGGTGTTTTCACTGCCGTGAATCACGATCGTGTGTACGCGGCATAAGTATTTATAGTATGTGCAATAAACATATTGAGCATGTTTATACTGTGCAGAGAGCCGAAGCGCACATACCGTGAGAGTGTGGGAGGACACCAGAGCACCCGGAGGACACCCAAGCCGACTCAGAGAGTATAATACATACATATACTGTGAATGTATTTAGAGTCATGTATAAACACATTGTGTATGTTTATATCGTGTATGGCACTGAAGACACAGCATTGGAACGTGGGAGGAAACCCACGCAGACACAGAGATCAATAACACATACATACACTGTAAATGTATCCAGTGTAGAGTAATAATATAAGTTTTAATTATGGCGCAGAGGCGCATAATCTTCTCTGTATCATAACAACCTGCCTAAATGTGCTGCCGAAGTAGCATGCAGGTAAAAGGTAACCTCTGACACCCCAGACCGTGGTCCTGTCAGAGCGCAGAGCGTTCCCCAGGAAATGGCGGGAAACCACAGGTGCAGAGACCCTGTTGTTGCCTCAGAGACATCACATAGAAGGCTCACAGGGACTATAGAAGTAAATGAATAAAGTCCCCCCCCCCCCCACTGTATCATCCATGCTGCTCTTGACGCAGCGTATGAGGAAACAGTGAGGAAGCTGTGTAAAAGAAAAGATTGAAAAGAACCAAAAGGAGACAGCGTCCGCCTGAGGTGCCACAGCATCCAGCTTGAGTGTCCCTCACAGCATCAATGAGTTCACTTACAAGCGTCCTGTCATTTACCGACTCAGAACTGGAGTCTTCCCCACAAGGAATTTCCTGTTCAAAAACATTAAAATATTCAGAGCTAGGGTCCTGAGCAGCAGCAGCTAGGCCCATATCTGAATCAGAGCACTCCCCATGTGTGAGATTGTGTGGGGAGAGGGCGCTTTATAGCTCCCTTGTGCTCGCACACTGCTTCCATCCTGACAAGAAATGTTTCCAGGACTGCCGACAACTGGTCCATAGGGACTGCAGGTGCTGGAGCACTGCCAGTTGCCTCTGACAAGAGTGGGGAAGCAGGTGAACCAGACTCCATATTCGCCACCCTCTGAGACCTTATGCACAATAAAGTGAATAAACAGTCCACCCACTGGCTGCACTGACTGAGGAGGGGAAATCCAGAGGCCCCACCAACCCCTCAGAGGACCGCTCAGCTCCGCTGTATGCACCGCACTGGCAGCGCGAGTGAAGTCTGAGGAGTGTGAGGAGATTCGCGCCGCAGCAGCGGCGATAGAGGCCAAAAACGAAAGTAAAAGCGTCGCGGCTTCAAGAAAATGGCCGTCGGCCACGTGTAATACTGCGCCATTGATCCGCGGCAAGATGGCCGCCGAGCGCAGCAAAATAACAGCCAAAGCGCCTAAAGGCGTCTCCAAACACCCCACGTTTTCTCAGCCCCAGCATACAGACATGAGCGCCCCCCCGCCAGGCCAGAGTGGCTGTTGGCCCGGTCCACCGCGAAAGATACAGCAGGCACTGTTCAACCTTGTGAGGACCGCCGGAGCATAAAAGCCCACCGGCCACCCCTGGAGTCATGGGGCATGTCGTGAACTGAGTCTCACGCACACAAGGCGAGGATCAGCACGCTCGATGGTCGGAGACTGGCTCCTGAGAGAGCCACGTCTTCTCCTTCTGCTAAGCAGAAAAAAACTGAGGCTGCTAGCTGCAGGTAGGAGGGTTATGTCTGGAGGGATCGCCCCCCTGGGCGGGGCTGTTCAGCTCTGTTTTTTTCTAGAATGTATGTTTCTAACATCTAACATTCTGCCTAGATCTTCTCCTGCGAGCAGGGACATATACCCACGTGTTTCCGTATTAGAGCTGGACTATAAGAGAAAACATTTTTTTTCCTCAGTTTTAGGCCGATACGTATTCTTCTACATATTTTTGGTAAAAAAATAAAAATATAAAAAAAATCGCAATAAGCGTTTATTGATTGGTTTGCACAAAAGTTATAGCATCTACAAAATAGGGGGTAGTTTTATGACATTTTTATTAATATTGTTAATATTAATATTGTTTTTTTTTTACTAGTAATGGCGGCATCTTTTTATTGTGACTGCGACTTTATGGCGGACACATCGGACACTTTTCACACTATTTTTGGAACCATTGTCATTTTTACAGCGATCAGTGCTATAAAAATGCACCGATTACTGTAAAAATGACACTGGCTCTGAAGGGGTTAACCACTAGGTTGCGCTGAAGGGGTTAAGTCAGTACTAGGGAGTGATTCTTACTGTGAGGGGGCGTGGTTACACGTGAAACGTCACTGATAACCATTTTCCGATCACGGGGAACGGTCATCAGTGACAGTGACACTATGCAGAATAGGGGAATGCCTTGTTTACAAAAGGCATCCCCCTGTTCTGGCCGGGAACATCGAGTTCCGGGGACCCGCGAACACGCTCACGAGGCATGCGGCGGCAAATTTAAAGGAATGTACAGGTACGCCCATTTGCCTGCCGTGCCATTTTGTCGACGTACATCTGCGTGCGACGGTCGGCAAGCGGTTATTCCCCTCTGCGTTTTTTATTTTTTGAGCTATAAACAAAAAAAAAAACGACAATTTAAAAAAAAAAAAAAAACATTTCTTCATCAGTTTAGGCCAAATTGTCAGTTAAAATAACAGTGCTGTATCGCAAAAAATGGCCTGGTCAGGAGGGGGGGGGGGGGAGTGGTTAAAGTGGAAGTAAATTCCACTTTTGCTTGTGTACCTACAGGTAAGCCTATAATAAGGTTTAGCTGTAGATACAATAGTTGGCTCCTAACCTTGCACTGTTTAGAAGATATTCACAAGCGAAACTGCCAGTGACGTCACCCCCACCACCACTCTTGCCTGTGTCTAACCCCCTCCCTTCCACCCCTGCCTGTGTCTAACCCCCCGCCACCCCTGTCTGTGTCTAACCCCCCGCCACCCCTGTCTGTGTCTAACCCCCCCGCCACCCCTGCCTGTGTCTAACCCCCCTACTACCCCTGCCTGTGTCTAACCCCCCCCACCACCCTTGCCTGTGTCTAACCCCCCCACCACCCCTGCCTGTGTCTAACCCCCCTACTACCCCTGCCTGTGTCTAACCCCCCCTGCCTGTGTCTAACCCCCCCACCCCTGCCTGTGTCTAACCCCCTACCACCCCTGCCTGTGTCTAACCCCCCTACCACCCCTGCCTGTGTCTAAACCCCCCCCCCACCACCACCACTGCCTCTGTCTGAACCCCACCATCACTGTTGCTTGTGTAGCGGGTGGTTACATTTAGGGGGAAGCGTCTGAGTGGTAGTCAGGCTCAGATGTACCGATTGTTAGGTCTCATTGACCATTTCTATCCCTGGGAGATAGTACTGGTGGTTAAGTTCACTGGGGCCTATAGGTGGCGCTGTTGCCGTGGGTCCCGGGTTGAACTGCAGTACGAGTTTGTGTCCTTTTTGTCCCCTCTCGGCAGCGGTACAGCGGAGCGGGGAACCTGCTGTGCCTGTCGGGAGAGGATATAAAAGGGGGCGGCCATCTTCCAGAGGGGTCGTCGTTCTGCGTTTAGGCACCTTAAGCCTGGGTGCAGGTGTGTCGCCTCCGGGTGCCCTAGGCCCGGAAGCCTGTCGGGAGGTCTCTGGGTACTCTAGGCCCAGAGACGGAGCAGCTGTTCCATCTCAGACACCTTCAGTCTGGGGTGAGGTACTTCGAGAGAGGCCCGGGGTCCAGTACCTTCGACTGGGTCACACAAGGGATCGAGGGCTTCTAGGGTGCCCCCTGGAAGTGGGTGCCCGAATCTAGGACGAGGAGGCCAGGGAGGTGACTAATAGTTGTCCTGTGGACAGATTCTCCCACCTGAGCTGTGGATCTCTGCAGCTCCTCCAGTGTTACCATGGGCCTCTTAGCTGCTTCTCTGATAAATGCTCTCCTTGCCCGGCCCGGTCAGTTTAGGTGGACGGCCATGTCTTGGTAGGTTTGCAGTTGTGCCATACTCTTTTCATTTTCGGATGATGGATTGAGCAGTGCTCCGTGAGATGTTCAAAGCTTGGGATATTTTTTTAAAACCTAACCCTGCTTTAAAACTTCTCCACAACTTTATCCCTGACCTGTCTGGTGTGTTCCTTGGCCTTCATGATGCTGTTTGTTCACTAAGGTTCTCTAACAAACCTCTTGGGGCTTCACAGAACAGCTGTATTTATACTGGGATTACATTACACACAAGTGGACTATTTACTAATTAGGTGAATTCTGAAGGCAATTGGTTCCACTTGATTTTAGTTAGAGGTATCAGAATAAAGGCGGCTGAATACAAATGCACGCCACACTTTTCACATATTTATTTGTAAAAAAAAAAATGCAAACCATTTATCATTTTCCTTCCACTTCACAATTATGTGCCACTTGGTGTTGGTCTATCACATAAAATCCCAATAAATTAATTTACGTTTTTGGTTGTAACATGACAAAATTTGGAAAATTTCAAGGGGTATGAATACTTTTTCAGGGCACTGTACGTATAGTGCTATCAATTTATGCAGCGCTTTACACATATATTGTACATTCGCATCAGTCCCTGACCTCAAGTGGCTTACAAACTAAGGTCCCTAACTTGGAGTGTGGGAGGAAACCCGTGCAGGCACAGGAAGAACATGCAAACTTCAGACAGGTAGTGCCGTAGTTGGGATTCGAACCGACGACCCTAGTTGCGGAAGTGCTAACCACATAGCAACTGTGCTGCCCCTTGTAAAGACGAGCAAGGAGTCCTGGAAGTGATGGTTTGGCCCCCACAGAGCCCTGATCTCACCATCATGGAGTCTGTCTGGGATTACATAAAGAGACAAGGATTTGAAGCAGCCGATAGCCACAGAAGACTTGTGCTTAGTTCTCCAAGATGTTTGGAACAACCTACCTGCCGAGTTCCTTCAAAATCTGTGTGTAATGCCCTGTACACACGACCGGTTTTCCCATCGGAAAAAGTCCGATGAGAGCTTTTGGCCGGGAATCCCGACCGTGTGTATGCTCCATCGGACTTTTTCCCACAGGAAAACTGCCAGAAAAATAAGAGAGCAGGATCTCTTTTTTCCCAGTTAGGAAAAAATCCTAGTGGGAAAACCGTTTGTCTGTATGCAATTTCAACGCGCAAAAAAAGCGCATGTTCGGAATCAAGTCGACGCATGCTTGGAAGCATTGAACTTAATTTTCTCGACTCGCCGTAGTGTTGTACGTCACCGCGTTCTTGGCAGTCAAAAGTTCACTGGACTTTTGTGTGACTGTCTGTATGCAAGGCAAGCTTGAGTGGAATTGTATGTATGTATGTAATTAAAATTTTATTATTTTTCTAAAAACTACGTGTGCCTATGAAGTCCATTCTTCCCACAATCCCTTGTTGAGTGGAATTTAGTCAGGAAATCCATCGTTTTTTTTCCCTGACGGGAAAACCGCTCGTGTGTACGTGGCATAAGTCTACCTAGAAGAACTGATGCTGGTTTGAAGAAGAATGGTGGTGATACCAAACATTGATTTGATTTGGATTTCTCTTCTGTTCATTTACTTTCGATTTTGTCAATTGATAAAAAATAAGCTAATAACTCTTCTACTTCTGAAAGCATTCTTCATTTACAGCATTTTTTCCACACCTGCCTAAAACGTTTTCAGAGCATTGTATGTACAATAGAACAAGAAGTTGTACAAATATTTCCACAGAACCACCATTGGGAATAAAGAAATTAACACTGAATTAAATATTCACTTCCCTACCGGGCACTTATACCCCCTTCCTGCCCAGGCCAATTTTCAGCTTTTAGCGCTGTCACAGTTTGAATGACAATTGCGCGGTCACGTACTGTACCTATATTAATTCTTATGTATTATTTTCACACAAATAGAGCTTTCTTTTGGTGGTAGTTAAAGCGGAGTTCTACCCAAAAGTGGAACTTCCGCTTAAACCACTCCTCGCCCCCTTACATGTCACATTTGGCATGTATTTTTTATTTTTATTTTTGTTTCATAAATTTTTATGTATTTTTAATTTTTTTTGGGGGGGGGGAGTGGGGGCTTCAGTAGGAGTGGGACTTCCTGTCCCACTTCCTCCTTCCGCCCAGGGACCGCTTAGGCGACTTGTCATATCGCCTAAGGCGGCCCCTCTCGTAGGCCCCTCTCGTACACTTTTTGTAGCTGCTGACTCCCCTTTAATCACCACTGAGGTTTTTTTTTTTTTTTTTTTGGTAACCAAACAAAAAGAGGGCGAAAATTTTGAAAAAAAAAAAAAAAGAAAGTTTTTTATAGTTTGTTTTAAAGTTCTGAAAATACAGTGGAACCTTGGATTACGAGCATAATCTGTTCCAGGAGAATGCTCATAATCCAAAGCATGCGTATATCAAAGTGAGTTTCCCCATGAAAGTCAATGGAAACAAAAATAATTTGTTCCGCATTGACTTCAATGGCATGCAATAGTGCATGTGGCCAGAGGTGGGGGGGGGCGCCGGAGAGCCTCGGAAACACCTGGAAAAGCCAGAGGGCAGAGGTTTTCTGAGCATTTCTGTACGGCTCTGCTCGACATCGGTGCCCCCCCACCTCAGGCCAAATGCGGTACTGCACACCGCTTTGGCTTGAATCCTGCTCGTTTTGCGAGACAACACTCGCAAACCAAGTCAGGATTTTTCAAAATAATTGCTCGTATTGCAAAACACTCGTTAACCGCGTTAATCGCAATCCAAGGTTCCACTGTAGGTAATTTTTCTCCTTCATTGATGAGCGCCAATGAGGCTGCACTGATGACACTGATAGGCGGCACTGATACAGTGGGGATCAAAAGTTTGGGCACTCCAGGTAAAAATGTGTATTAACGATGCCAAGGAAAGATGGAAAAATCTCCAAATGGCATCAAATTACAGATTAGACATTCTTATAATATGTCAAAAAAGTTAAGATTTTATTTCAATCATTTACACTTTCAAAATGACAGAAAACAAAAAAATGGTGTCTGCAAAAGTTTGGGCACCCTGCAGAGTTAATATCTTGTACTGCCCCCTTTGGCAAGTATCACAGCTTGTAAACGCTTTTTGTAGCCAACCAAGAGTCTTTCAATTCTTGTTTGAGGAATCTTTGCCCATTCTTCCTTACAAAAGTCTTCCAGTTCTTTGAGATTTCTGGGCTGTCTCTCACGCACTGCTCTTTTAAGGTCTATCCATAGGTTTTCAATAATGTTGAGGTCAGGAGATTGTGAAGGCCATGGCAAAACCTTAAGTTTACGCCTCTTGATGTAATCCCCCGTGGATTTTGAGGTGTGTTTAGGATCATTATCCATTTGTAGAAGCCATCCTCTCTTTAACTTCAGCTTTTTCACAGATGGCATCAAGTTACCATCCAAAATTTGCTGAAATTTTATTGAATCCATTTTTCCTTCTACTCGTGAAATGTTCCCTGTGCCACTGGCTGCAAAACAACCCCAAAGCATGATTGATCCACCCCCATGCTTAACAGTTGGACAGAGGTTATTTTCATTAAATTCTGTGCCCTTTCTTCTCCAAACGTACCTTTGCTCATTCCGGCCAAAAAGTTCTATTTTAACCTCATCGGTCCACAGAACTTGTTTCCAAAATGCCTCAGGCTTGTCTATATGTTCATTTGCAAAGTTCAAACGCTGATTTTTGTGGTGAGGACGTAGAAGAGGTTTTCTTCTGATGACTCTTCCATGAAGACCATATTTGTACAAGTACCGTATTTTTCACACCATAAGACGCACTTTTCCCCCTCCAAAAAATGGGGGAAAATGTCCCTGCGTCTTATGGAGCGAATACTACTTTTGCTACCAACCCCCCCCCACCCCCGTCGCGGCCGCCGTGTTACATACTGTGTTAGCTGTAGAATGCATGCATCCGGCGTCGTCTGCTGTTACTCACAGGGGGGTCGCTAGTCCGCGGCTGCAGCGATAATCTTGTTCGGGCTAGGCCAGGGCCCCAGCAGCATCAAAAGGCTAGGGAAGGGGGCCGGCCTGGCCCGGGTAGAAGAAGTCCCCAGGATGCTTTGCATCAGATGACGGAGTGCGGAGGCACGCAGACGCAACGTCATGGGCGTCAGTACGTGTTGCCTGGAAACCTAGTGTAATCAGGGCATGCGCACTACAACCTATGACGCTGTAAGGGAGTGTGAAACAGGGAGCTTTTGACAGATTACCTCAGAGCCGGATTACCTCAGAAATCCCTTCTAGTCCCTCAGAAATCAGTGCCCGCCCTGCATTCTTTTTTAACTAATGAACAAAACAAATGTACTGTACTAAGCACTGTCTCCATAATTAACAGTAACACGGACCAGGTGATCAGCCACGCCACCACTGCAGGGACCAGGTTATCAGCCACGCCACCCACTGCAGGGACCAGGTGATCAGCTACGCCACCAGGTGATCAGCCACGCCACCCACTGCACGGACCAGGTTATCAGCCACGCCACCCAGTGCAGGGACCAGGTGATCAGCTACGCCACCAGGTTATCAGCCACGCCACCCACTGCAGGGACCAGGTGATCAGCTACGCCACCAGGTGATCAGCCACGCCACCCACTGCAGGGACCAGGTTATCAGCCACACCACCCACTGCCACACCACCCACTGCAGGGACCAGGTGATCAGCCACGCCACCCACTGCAGGGACCAGGTGATCAGCCACACCACCCACTGCAGGGACCAGGTGGTCAGCCACACCACCCACTGCAGGGACCAGGTGATTAGCCACGCCACCCACTGCAGGGACCAGGTGATCAGCCACACCACCCACTGCCATGCCACCCACTGCAGGGACCAGGTGATCAGCCACTCCACTCACTGCAGGGACCAGGTGATCAGCCACGCCATCCACTGCCACCGCACACCACCCACTGCCAGCCCACCCACCCACTGCAGGAACAAGGTGCCAGCTCAGCCACCCACTGCAGAAACCAGGTGCTCAGCCACGCCACCCACTGCAGGGACCAGGTGCTAGCTCAGCCACTGCAGGGACCAGGTGCTCAGCCACACTACCCACTGCCACGCCACCCACTGCAGAAACCAGGTGCCAGCCCAGTCACTCACTGCAGGAACTAGGTGTCAGCTCAGCCACCCACAGCAGGGCCAGGGTCCAGGTGCTAAAGCAGAAAGGATGAATAAGCAGAAAAGACTAGCATATAAAATTCCTTTTAAACTGCAGGTAGTAAAATATGCTAAGGAACATGGAAACAGAGCAGCAGAGAGACATTTTGGGCCACCTCCAACTGAAAAAATGATAAGAGAGTGGAGGAAACAGGAGGATCAGCTGCAAAAAGCAAATAAAAGTAAGCACACTTTTCGTGGGCATGCTGCAAAGTGGCCACAGCTAGAAGTGGCCATGAAAGAATGGATCACACGTCACCGAAATAATGGCTTCTCAGTCTCTACAAAAATGATCATATATGAAGCCAAACGCGTTGCTGTAGAGAAAGGCATTCAGGATTTTACTGGATCACCATCGTGGTGCTACAGATTTATGAGGCGATGTGACCTTGTTATGTGCAGCAAAACTAGAATTGCGCAAAAAATGCCAAAAGAATATGAATCTAAGATTCTGTCTTTTCATAAATTTGTAATTGATGCTAGGAAAAAAAATGGTTTTGAAATTGGACAGATTGGGAATATGGATGAAGTCCCGCTAACCTTTGATGTGCCATTTAATAGGACCGTTGATCTGAAAGGTGCCAAAACCATAACCGTGAAAACCTCAGGACATGAGAAAACACATTACACGGTTGTGTTGTCCTGCTGTGCAGACGGCACCAAATTGCCGCCCATGTTGATTTTCAAAAGGAAAACATTTCCAAAAGAAGCGATTCCACGAGGAGTTGTCGTACATGTTCACGACAAAGGATGGATGGACGAAAATGGAATGAGAGTATGGGTTGAAAAAGTGTGGTCCAAACGTCCTGGAGGGCTTCTAAAAAAAACTGCCTTATTAGTGCTTGACCAGTTTAGAGCACATATTAGCGAAACGACAAAAAAGTGCTTTAAAGAAGTGAAGACTCATCTAGCTGTAATTCCTGGGGGTCTTACCAGCCAGTTGCAACCTCTTGACGTTTCCATCAACAAACCTTTTAAAGTGTTTATGCGAGAAGAATGGAACAAATGGATGGCTGCTGGAAATCATGATCTGACACCTACTGGACGGATGAAGAGGCCAACTATCACTCAAGTTTGTGAATGGGTGAAAACATCGTGGCACTCAGTGAAGGAGGAAATAGTTGTGCAGTCATTTAAAAAATGTGGCATTAGCAATGCCTAATGCCCCGTACACACGATCGTTTTTAATGTCATTTTTTAAACCGACGTTTTTCTCCTCGTTTTTTTTCATGTTTCCTCTCAAGCCTGCCTTGCGTACACACCATCATTAAAAAAAACGATCAAGCAAAGCGCAGTGACGTTCAACACGTACGACGGCACTATAAAGGGGAAGTTCCGTTCGAATGGCGCCACCCTTCATGTTAGTAAAGTTTGTTGAGCGACGATTCGCGCTTTTCAGTCCGTTACTGTGTAATGAATGTGCTATCTCCATTACGAACGCTAGTTTTACCAGAACGAGCGCTCCCGTCCCATACTTGATTCTGAGCATGCGCGTTTTTTTTCACGTCGTTAAAGCATACACACTATCGTTTTTCACGTCGTTAAAAAAAACGACATGAAAAACGACGTGAAAAAAGAGAGCATGTCCGGAATTTTTAATGGCCGTTTTTCACGTCGTTAAAAATGCTCTGGAGCATACACACGATCATTTTTCAGGGCCATTTTTTAAAATGGCAGTTTTAACGGCATGAAAAACGATCGTGTGTACGGGGCATTAGATGGAACTGAAGATAGTATGGTATATGAAGATGGCGAAGAAAGCGATGTCAGTGATTGTGAGCAACTGAGCTTCATAAATTCTGACACTAGCAATGATGAGTTCTTGGGGTTCCCAGAAAACTAGAAGAGTACTCGAACCTTAAAGTCTCTCCTCATTTGGTAATGACAGTGGTGATGGTTCTTAATGTCATTGTTGACTGCTGTTCACTTTACATGGTTGAAATATTATTCTGTTATTTTATTAAACATTTTTGGTTCAAAATCTTTTTTTTCTTGTTTTTCTCCTCTAAAACTTAGGTGCGTCTTATGGTCAGGTGCGTCTAGTGGTGCGAAAAATACAGTATCTCTTTATAGTGGAATAGTGTACCACAACTCCAGTGTCTGCCAGATCTTTCTGGAGGGATCGTGCAGTCAAACGTGGGTTTTGAATTGCTTTTCTCACAATCCTGCGAGCTGTTCTGTCCGATATTTTTCTTGGTCTTCCAGATTTTGCTTTAACTTCCACTGTTCCTGATGACTGCCATTTCTTAATTACATTCCAAACAGAGGATATTGACATCTGAAAACGCTTTGCTATCTTCTTATAGCCTTCTCCAGCTTTGTGAGCGTCAACTATTTTCAGTTTCAGTTTTCTAGACAACTGCTTAGAAGAACCCATGGTGCTGATTGTTGGGGCAAGGTCAGATGAGTCTGGCCATTTAAAACCTTTGAGATTGACATCACCTGGACTTCCCAGACGATGGTTGAGAACAATCCATGACACTGGCAGGTCTCAGCTTTGCAAAGGGGGCAGTGCATGCTATAAATTCTGCAGGGTGCCCAAACTTTTCCAGACGCCATTTTTTTGTTTTCTGTAATTTTGAAAGTGTAAATGATGGAAATAAAATCTAACTTTTCTTGACATATTATAAGAATGTCTAATCTGTATTTTGATGCCATTTGGAGATTTTTCCATCTTTCCTTGGCTTCGTTATGCACATTAATACACATTTTTTACCTGGGGTGCCCAAACTTTCGATCCCCACTGTAGGTGGCACTGATGAGGCTGCACTGATAGATGGCACAGATAGGCGGCACTGGTGGGCACTGGTAGGTGGCACTGGTGGGCACTGCTGAGCAGCAGTGACTGTCATTGTGTGGGACCAATGTCCCGTTTACACAAGCCGGTAATCAGCTTATTTTTATCTCCTCATGCTATCAGCGTGAGGGAAAAAAAAGAAGATTGCCGACTTCTGTTTACATCATGTGATCAGCTGTCATTGGCTGACAGCTGATCACGTGGTAAACGGGTCGGGATCGTCCATGTACGCACTCCCAGCAATTTAAGCCCGCGCTGTAGCCGTCTTTCGGCTATAGCGTGGTCATCAAGTGGTTAAATATTCACTTGCCCACTGGTCACTTATACCCCTTTCCTAACCAGGCCAAATTTCCGCTTTCAGCGCTGTCACACTTTGAATGACAATTACAAGTCATGCAACACTGCACTCATATAACATTTCTGTCCTTTTTTTTTTGATCACACCTGATGTACCGACTGTCTCTCATTTCTTGAAACATGAACAAGCGAGGACAGTACAAATATCCCGCAAATTACCCATTTTTGGAAAGTAGACATTCCAAGCAAGGTATTTAGTAAGAGGCATTGTGAGTTTTTTCAAGCTGTAGTTTTTTCCCAAAATTCTTTTCAAAATTAAGATTTTTTTTCACAACATTGTCCTATTAACGTGTTATTTCTCTTAAAGAGGAAGTAAACCCCCAAAAAAAAATTCCTCTAAAAAAAAACCCCTGCAATAAAAAAGGCATAATGAGCTAGTATACATAGCATACTAGCTCATTATGTGGCACTTGCCTGAAATCGAAGCCCCCGAAGCGCTCCTCGTTCCCCTCCGCCGCCATGTTGCCTCGGAGCGTCTTCCTTGTATCGCAGCTCCGGCGCTGTGACTGGCCGGAGCAGCGATGACGTCACTCCCGTGCATGCGCCCGGTTCCGGCATTATCTATTGATAAAACCGGCACGCTCAGTGAGCTTGCGCCGTTATCTACGGCGCGCATGCGCCGTAGACATCGGTGCAGTGTTTTCTGAAAATATCTCCTTAACCGTGTAGGTTAGGGAGATATTTCTTGCACCTACAGGTAAGGCCCCATGCACACGAGACGCTGTTATTTGCTGTTGAGATGCTTTTTTCAACTGCCCCTGAACCCATTCAATGTTATCCTATGTGTCCATGCACACACTCTCGTTTTTTGGCGTTTACAAGCAGTTGCGTTTAACCTCGTTTTTCCAGAAGCAAAAAAATGGGTTCAGACGCAAACGTTTTCCACGTTTCAGACGCTAAACGCGGTACCGGCATTTTGCCGCGTTTGCGTTTATAAGCGTTTTTAAAGGTGACCTATTTTTTAACATTGGAAATCTCAAAAATGATGGCAAATGATGAAAAACTATTAAAAAATATAAAAGAAAACTGTAATTGCTTGCATTGCATTGTGGACAATCCACAGCTTGTGGCAGGTAACGTGGCAAGTGGACAATCAACAACTTGTGTCAGGTGACGCGGTCAGGAGACGTGGCCAGTGGACAATCCACAACTTGTGGCAGGTGACGTGGCCAGTGGACAATACACAACTTGTGGCAGGTGACGTGGCAAGTGGACAATCAACTTGTGTCAGGTGACGTGGCCAGGTGACGTGGCCAGTGGACAATCCACAACTTGTGGCCAGTGACGTGGCCAGGTGACGTGGCAGGTGACGTGGCAAGTGGACAATCCACAACTTGTGGCAGGTGACGTGGCCAGGTGACGTGGCAGGTAACATGGCCAGGTGACGTGGCAGGTAACATGGCTAAGTGACGTGGCCAGGTGACGTGGCCAGTGGACAATACACAACTTGTGGCAGGTGACGTGGCAAGTGGACAATCAACTTGTGTCAGGTGACATGGCCAGGTGACGTGGCCAGTGGACAATCCACAACTTGTGGCCGGTGACGTGGCCAGGTGACGTGGCAGGTGACGTGGCAAGTGGACAATCCACAACTTGTGGCAGGTGACGTGGCAGGTAACATGGCCAGGTGACGTGGCAGGTAACATGGCTAAGTGACGTGGCCAGGTGACGTGGCAAGTGGACAATCCACAACTTGTGGCAGGTGATGTGGCTAGGTGACGTGGCAGGTAACATGGCCAGGTGACGTGGTAGGTGACGTGGCAAGTGGACAATCCACAACTTGTGGCAGGTGACGTGGCAAGTGGACAATCCACAACTTGTGGCAGGTGACGTGGCAGGTAACGTGACCAGGTGACGTGGGAAGTGGACAATTCACAACTTGTGGCAGGTGACGTGGCCAGGTGACGTGGGAAGTGGACAATCCACAACTTGTGGCAGGTGACGTGGCCAGGTGACGTG
Source organism: Rana muscosa (assembly GCA_029206835.1). Taxonomy (NCBI): domain Eukaryota; kingdom Metazoa; phylum Chordata; class Amphibia; order Anura; family Ranidae; genus Rana; species Rana muscosa. The sequence goes on from CM055122.1 coordinate 310,527,323, forward strand.
GTAGGTAACGTGGCAGGTAACATGGCCAGGTGACGTGGCAAGTGGACAATCCACAACTTGTGGCAGGTGACGTGGCCAGGTGACGTGGTAACGTGGCAGGTAACATGGCCAGGTGACGTGGCAAGTGGACAATCCACAACTTGTGGCAGGTGATGTGGCCAGGTGACGTGGCACGTGATGTGGCCAGGTGACGTGGCAAGTGAGCAATCCACAACTTGTGGCAGGTAATGTGGCTAGATGACCTGGCAGGTACCGTGGCCAGGTGACATGGCCAGGTGACGTGGCCAGGTGACGTGGCAAGTGGACAATCCACAACTTGTGGCAGGTGACGTGGCAAGTGGACAATCAATTTGTGTCAGGTGACGTGGCCAGGTGACGTGGCCAGTGGACAATCCACAACTTGTGGCAGGTGACGTGGCCAGGTGACGTGGCAGGTAACGTGGCCAGGTAACGTGGCCAGGTGACGTGGCAGGTGACGTGGCAAATGGACAATCCACAACATGTGGCAGGTGACGTGACAGGTGACGTGGCAAGTGGACAATCCACAACTTGTGGCAGGTGACGTGGCAGATAATGTGGCCAGGTGACATGGCAGGTAACATGGCCAGGTGACGTGGCAAGTGGACAATCCACAACTTGTGGCTAGGTGACGTGGCAGGTAACGTGGCCAGGTGATGTGGCAGGTGACGTGGCAAGTGGACAATCCACAACTTGTGGCTGGTGACGTGGCCAGGTGACGTGGCAGGTGACGTGGCAAGTGGACAATCCACAACTTGTGGCAGGTGACGTTGCAGGTAACGTGGCCAGGTGACGTGGCAAGTGGACAATTCACAACTTGTGGCAGGTGACATGGCTAGGTGACGTGGCAGGTAACGTGGCCAGGTGATGTGGCAGGTGACGTGGCAAGTGGACAATCCACAACTTGTGGCTGGTGACGTGGCCAGGTGACGTGGCAAGTGGACAATCCACAACTTGTGGCAGGTGACGTGGCAGGTAACGTGGCCAGGTGACGTGGCAAGTGGACAATTCACAACTTGTGGCAGGTGACGTGGCCAGGTGACGTGGCACGTGATGTGGGCAGGTGGACACTCCACAACTTGTGGCAGGTGACTTGGCCAGGTGACGTAGCAAATAGACAATCCACAACTTGTGGCAGGTGACGTGGCCAGGTGACGTGGTAGGTAACGTGGCAGGTAACATGGCCAGGTGACGTGGCAAGTGGACAATCCACAACTTGTGGCAGGTGACGTGGCCAGGTGACGTGGCACGTGATGTGGCCAGGTGACGTGGCAAGTAGACAATCCACAACTTGTGGCAGGTGACATGGCTAGGTGACGTGCCAGGTACCGTGGCCAGGTGACGTGGCCAGGTGACGTGGCAGGTGACGTGGCAAATGGACAATCCACAACTTGTGGCAGGTGACGTGCCCAGGTGACGTGGCACGTGATGTGGCCAGGTGACGTGGCAAGTGGGCAATCCACAACTTGTGGCAGGTGACGTGGCTAGGTGACCTGGCAGGTACCGTGGCCAGGTGATTTGGCCAGGTGACGTGGCAAGTGGACAATCCACAACTTGTGGCAGGTGACGTGGCAAGTGGACAATCAACTTGTGGCAGGTGACGTGGCCAGGTGACATGGCAGGTAACGTGGCCAGGTGACGTGGCAAATGGACAATCCACAACATGTGGCAGGTGACGTGGCAGGTGACGTGGCAAGTGGACAATCCACAACTTGTGGCAGGTGACGTGGCCAGGTGACTGGGCAGGTAACGTGGCCAGGTGACGTGGCAGGTGACGTGGCAAGTGGACAATCCACAACTTGTGGCAGGTGACGTGGCAAGTGGACAATCAACTTGTGTCAGGTGACGTGGCCAGGTGACGTGGCCAGTGGACAATCCACAACTTGTGGCAGGTGACGTGGCCAGGTGACGTGGCAGGTAACGTGGCCAGGTGACGTGGCAGGTGACGTGGCAAATGGACAATCCACAACATGTGGCAGGTGACGTGACAGGTGACGTGGCAAGTGGACAATCCACAACTTGTGGCAGGTGACGTGGCAGATAATGTGGCCAGGTAATGTGGCAGGTAACATGGCCAGGTGACGTGGCAAGTGGACAATCCACAACTTGTGGCAGGTGATGTGGCTAGGTGACGTGGCAGGTAACGTGGCCAGGTGATGTGGCAGGTGACGTGGCAAGTGGACAATCCACAACTTGTGGCTGTTGACATGGCCAGGTGACGTGGCAAGTGAACAATCCACAACTTGTGGCAGGTGACGTTGCAGGTGACGTGGCAAGGTGACGTGGCAAGTGGACAATTCACAACTTGTGGCAGGTAATGTGGCTAGGTGACGTGGCAGGTAATGTGGCCAGGTGATGTGGCAGGTGACGTGGCAAGTGGACAATCCACAACTTGTGGCTGGTGACGTGGCCAGGTGACGTGGCAGGTGATGTGGCAAGTGGACAATCCACAACTTGTGGCAGGTGACGTGGCAGGTAACGTGGCCAGGTGACATGGCAAGTGGACAATTCACAACTTGTGGCAGGTGACGTGGCACGTGATGTGGGCAGGTGGACACTCCACAACTTGTGGCAGGTGACTTGGCCAGGTGACGTGGCAAGTAGACAATCCACAACTTGTGGCAGGTGATGTGGCCAGGTGACGTGGCACGTGATGTGGCCAGGTGACGTGGCAAGTGGACAATCCACAACTTGTGGCAGGTGACGTGGCTAGGTGACGTGCCAGGTACCGTGGCCAGGTGACGTGGCCAGGTGACGTGGCAGGTGACGTGGCAAGTGGACAATCCACAACTTGTGGCAGGTGACGTGGCCAGGTGACGTGGCACGTGATGTGGCCAGGTGACGTGGCAAGTGGGCAATCCACAACTTGTGGCAGGTGACGTGGCCAGGTGACGTGGTAGGTAACGTGGCAGGTAACATGGCCAGGTGACGTGGCAAGTGGACAATCCACAACTTGTGGCAGGTGATGTGGCCAGGTGACGTGGCACGTGATGTGGCCAGGTGACGTGGCAAGTGGACAATCCACAACTTGTGGCAGGTGACGTGGCTAGGTGACGTGCCAGGTACCGTGGCCAGGTGACGTGGCCAGGTGACGTGGCAGGTGACGTGGCAAGTGGACAATCCACAACTTGTGGCAGGTGACGTGGCCAGGTGACGTGGCACGTGATGTGGCCAGGTGACGTGGCAAGTGGGCAATCCACAACTTGTGGCAGGTGACGTGGCTAGGTGACTTGGCAGGTGACGTGGCAAGTGGACAATCCACAACTTGTGGCAGGTGACGTGGCAAGTGGACAATCAACTTGTGGCAGGTGACGTGGCCAGGTGACATGGCAGGTAACGTGGCCAGGTGACTTGGCAAATGGACAATCCACAACATGTGGCAGGTGACGTGGCAGGTGACGTGGCAAGTGGACAATCCACAACTTGTGGCAGGTGACGTGGCCTGGTGACGTGGCAGGTAACGTGGCCAGGTGACGTGGCAGGTAACATGGCCAGGTGACGTGGCAAGTGGACAATCCACAACTTGTGGCAGGTGACGTGGCTAGGTGACATGGCAGGTAACGTGGCAAATGGACAATTCACAACATGTGGCAGGTGACGTGGCAAGTGGACAATCCACAACTTGTGGCAGGTGACGTGGCAGGTAACGTGGCAGGTAACATGGCCAGGTGACGTGGCAAGTGGACAATCCACAACTTGTGGCAGGTGACGTGGCCAGGTGACGTGGCAGGTGAAGTGGCAAGTGGACAATCCACAACTTGTGGCCAGGTGACGTGGCAGGTAACGTGGCCAGGTGACGTGGCAAGTGGACAATTCACAACTTGTGGCAGGTGACGTGGCACGTGATGTGGCCAGGTGACGTGGCAAGTGGACACTCCACAACTTGTGGCAGGTGACGTGGCCAGGTGACGTGGTAGGTAACGTGGCAGGTAACATGGCCAGGTGACGTGGCAAGTGAACAATCCACAACTTGTGGCAGGTGACGTGGCCAGGTGACGTGGCACGTGATGTGGCCAAGTGACGTGGCAAGTGGACAATCCACAACTTGTGGCAGATGACGTGGCAGGTACCGTGGCCAGGTGACTTGGCCAGGTGACGTGGCAAGTGGACAATCCACAACTTGTGGCAGGTGACGTGGCCAGGTGACGTGGTAGGTAACGTGGCAGGTAACATGGCCAGGTGACGTGGCAAGTGGACAATCCACAACTTGTGGCAGGTGACGTGGCACGTGATGTGGCCAGGTGACGTGGCAAGTGGACAATCCACAATTTGTGGCAGGTGACCTGGCAGGTACCTTGGCCAGGTGACGTGGCCAGGTGACGTGGCCGGTGACGTGTAAAGTGGACAATCCACAACTTGTGGCAGGTGATGTGGCCAGGTGATGTGGCAGGTGACGTGGCAAGTGGACAATCTACAACTTGTGGCAGGTGACGTGGCCAGGTGACGTGGCCAGTTCCTGTGGCAAGTGGACAATTCACAACTTGTGGCAGGTGACGTGGCACGTGATGTGGCCAGGTGACGTGGCAAGTGGACAATCCACAACTTGTGGCAGGTGATGTGGCTAAGTGACGTGGCAGGTAACGTGGCCAGGTGACGTGGCCAGGTGGACAATCCACAACTTGTGGCTGGTGACGTGGCTAGGTGACGTGGCCAGGTGACATGGCCAGGTGACGTGGGCAGGTGACGTGGCAGGTGGACAATCCACAACTTGTGGCAGGTGATGTGGCAAGTGATACGCTAAATACAACTACACTGCTCCTCTGCTGACATGGCCTGGTGACGTGGCAGGTAACGTGGCCAGGTGACGTGGCAGGTAACATGGCCAGGTGACGTGGCAAGTGGACAATCCACAACTTGTGGCAGGTGACGTGGCTAGGTGACATGGCAGGTAACGTGGCAAATGGACAATTCACAACATGTGGCAGGTGACGTGGCAAGTGGACAATCCACAACTTGTGGCAGGTGACGTGGCAGGTAACGTGGCAGGTAACATGGCCAGGTGATGTGGCCAGGTGACGTGGCAAGTGGACAATCCACAACTTGTGGCAGGTGACGTGGCTAGGTGACATGGCAGGTAACGTGGCCAGGTGACGTGGCAGGTGACGTGGCAAGTGGACAATCCACAACTTGTGGCAGGTGACGTGGCCAGGTGACGTGGCAGGTGAAGTGGCAAGTGGACAATCCACAACTTGTGGCCAGGTGACGTGGCAGGTAACGTGGCCAGGTGACGTGGCAAGTGGACAATTCACAACTTGTGGCAGGTGACGTGGCACGTGATGTGGCCAGGTGACGTGGCAAGTGGACACTCCACAACTTGTGGCAGGTGACGTGGCCAGGTGACGTGGTAGGTAACGTGGCAGGTAACATGGCCAGGTGACGTGGCAAGTGGACAATCCACAACTTGTGGCAGGTGACGTGGCCAGGTGACGTGGCACGTGATGTGGCCAGGTGACGTGGCAAGTGGACAATCCACAACTTGTGGCAGATGGCGTGGCAGGTACCGTGGCCAGGTGACTTGGCCAGGTGACGTGGCAAGTGGACAATCCACAATTTGTGGCAGATGACGTGGCCAGGTGACGTGGTAGGTAACGTGGCAGGTAACATGGCCAGGTGACGTGGCAAGTGGACAATCCACAACTTGTGGCAGGTGACGTGGCACGTGATGTGGCCAGGTGACGTGGCAAGTGGACAATCCACAATTTGTGGCAGGTGACCTGGCAGGTACCGTGGCCAGGTGACGTGGCCAGGTGACGTGGCCGGTGACGTGGCAAGTGGACAATCCACAACTTGTGGCAGGTGATGTGGCCAGGTGATGTGGCAGGTGATGTGGCAAGTGGACAATCCACAACTTGTGGCAGGTGACGTGGCAGGTAACGTGGCTAGTTGACGTGGCAAGTGGACAATCCACAACTTGTGGCAGGTGACATGGCCAGGTGACGTGGCAGGTAACGTGGCCAGTTGACGTGGCAAGTGGACAATTCACAACTTGTGGCAGGTGACGTGGCACGTGATGTGGCCAGGTGACGTGGCAAGTGGACAATCCACAACTTGTGGCAGGTGATGTGGCTAAGTGACGTGGCAGGTAACGTGGCCAGGTGACGTGGCCAGGTGGACAATCCACAACTTGTGGCTGGTGACGTGGCTAGGTGACGTGGCCAGGTGACATGGCCAGGTGACGTGGCCAGGTGACGTGGGCAGGTGACGTGGCAGGTGGACAATCCACAACTTGTGGCAGGTGATGTGGCAAGTGATACGCTAAATACAACTACACTGCTGCTCTCTCAGCTGCTGCTACTCACTCTGGTCTCACAAACTGTCTGAAATGGTTAAAATTTACTGTTAAAATTTACTGTTTACTGTTTAATGATAAAACGCTTATAAACGCAAACGCGGTAAAACGCAGCTAAACACGGCAAAATGCGTGTTTTTAAACGCCGGTTTCAGCATTTAAAAACGTGTGTTCAGCAGAGTTTGCACCTGCGTCTCGTGTGCATGGGACCTTAGCCTGAAGCCTCGTACACACGACCGGTTTTCTCGGCAAGAAAACTGCTGGCAGAGCTTTTTGCCGAGAAAACCGTTCGTTTGTATGTTTTCTCGGTGAGAAAACTGCCGAGAATCTCGACGAAAAAATAGAGAACCTGCTCTCTATTTTCTCGTCGGGATTCTCGTCGGCCTGTTTCCCGACGAGAAAACCGTGTGTGTGTATGAGGCTACAAGCTTACCTGTCCTCCGGTAAGCCCGCGCATGCTCGATGAGACTTCGACGCATGCTTGGTAGCTTACAAAGCTAGTGTAGGGTGAAGCAAGCTGGCGGCAACGGCATCAAATGTGACGAGCGCATGCCCGTCATAGTCGATGACGTCACCGCGTTCTTGCCATTCAAAAGAACGGCAGTTCTTTTGAATGGCTGTCTGTATGCATGGCTTGGCAAGAAAAGCTTGCCAGAAACCGACGTTTTTTTCCTGACGGGATTCTCGGCCATGTGTACAGGGCTTTAATCTAGGCTTACCTGTAGGTGCAAGTTGTATGGTTGGGTTTACAACCACTTTAAGCCTCGTACACACGGCCGTTTTTTTCCGTTGGGAAGACTGCAATGAGAGCTTTTGACTGGGAATCCCGTCCGTGTGTATGCTCCCTCGCAGTCTTTCCAACGGGATAACTGCCAAAAACCGCCAGACAAAAAAAAAGAGAACCTGCTTTCTTTTTTTCCCGCCGGGAAAACCGGCGGACTTTTGCCCAGCGGTTTTTGGCAGTTTTTCCTATGGGAAAAACTGCGATGGAGCCTACACACGGCCGGGATTCCCGACCAAAGCTCCATCGCAGCTCTCGTGTGTAGGGGGAAAGACTGACCGAGCAGGTTCTCGGCTTTCCCCCTCTGGATTTCCGACGGGAACTTTTCCTGACGGAAATCCTGCACGTGTGTACGGGGCATCACACAGCATATGCATACTTGCAATTACACCCCAAAACACATTCTGCTACTCCCCTATAGTATGGCGATACCAATAGTGTGAGACTTTTTCACAGCCTGGCCTAATACAGAGGACCAACATGCAGGGAGCACCTTCAGGTGATGTGCACTGTAGGGCACTGATAAGCACTCACTGATGGGCACTGATGAGCACTAACCGATGTGCACTGTAGGGAACTGATAAGCACTCACCGATGTGCACTGATGGGCACAGATAATCACTCACTGATGTGCACTGTAGGGCACTGATAAGTACTCACTGATGGGCACTGATAAGCACTCACTGATGTGCACTGTAGGGCACAGATAATCATTCACTGATGTGCACTGTAGGGCACTGATAAGCACTCACTGATGAGCACTGATAAGCACTCACTAATGGGCACTGTAGGGCTCTGATGTGGCACTGTAGTGGCACTGATGGGCACTGTGATGGCACATAAAAATCAAGCACACTCACCCTGCTGCAGCTTTTCCCTCCTCTCCTCACATGCTGTATCGATTGGTGTGAGTAGAGGCGAGAGCTAAACCACACATGACGCCAGTTTGTTAACAGTGATCGCTCTGTCAGTGGACAGAGCGATCACGTGGTAAAGGGCTGCTGTGATTGGCCCTTTACCCAGATCCATGATGCTTTGGGTCCCCGAGGACCCGGACATCATGAACACTTTCAGATGCATGCTGCAGGGGGTGCTCGATAATAGGATTGTTATAACAGCTTACCTGTAAAATCCTTTTCTTGGAGTACATCACGGGACACAGAGCGACATAGTCATTACTATGTGGGTTATATAGATTACCTTCAGGTGCTGGCACTGGCAACTTCAAAAACCGGAAGTACCCTCCCCTATATAAGCCCCTCCCATCCGGGAGCACCTCAGTTTTGTAGCAAAGCAATAAGTGTCCCCAAAAGAGGGGTGGGACCTCTGTGTCCCGTGATGTACTCCAAGAAAAGGATTTTACAGGTAAGCTGTTATAAAAATCCTATTTTCTTTCTCGTACATCACGGGACACAGAGCGACATAGTCATTACTATGTGGGACGTCCCAAAGCAATGCCAAATGAGGGGGGGGGATACACCATACATAAGCTGGGCGCTATCAGACATGAGGATCTTTTGCGGCCTGCAACACACTGCGCCCAAAGGCGACATCCTCCTGACTTCTAACATCCACCTGGTAGAACCTAGTAAACGTGTGTACTGAAGACCATGTTGCGGCCTTACAGATTTGAGCCAGGGAGGCCTGGTGATGCACTGCCCATGAAGTTCCAACTGCTCTCGTGGAGTGCGCCCTAACTTTGAACGGAGGCGGTCTCCTTCTCAAGCCATAGGCTTGCATTATGACCTGTCGAATCCACTTGGCTAAAGTAGATTTTGACGCTGCCTGACCCTTTCTGGGGCCTTCCGGCAGAATAAACAAAGTATCCGTTCTACGAATCTGAGCAGTGGCTTTTAGATAAGCTTTAACTGCTCTTACTACATCCAAAGAATGTAATAACTTTTCCTCTACCGAGCTAGGTTTGGGGAAAAAGGAAGGAAGAACCACATCTTGGTTCAAATGAAACCTCGATACCACCTTAGGAAGAAAGGCTGGATGAGGACGTAACACTACTCTGTCCTTATGGATAACCAGATATGGCTCCTTACAGGACATAGCAGCCAATTCCGGCACTCTTTTAGCCGAACAAATGGCTACTAAAAAAATCAATTTCCTGGTGAGAAGAACCAAGGAAATGTGCTGTAATGGTTCAAATGGTTGTTTCTGTAGAACCGATAGAACCAGGTTTAGGTCCCATGGACATATGGGAATTTTAACCGGAGGGCTAATACGCATTACTCCTTGTATAAAAGTTCTGACTAGTGAATGCGAAGCCAGGGGCCTTTGAAAAAAAATATTGACAAGGCCGAAATCTGACCCTTGATAGTACTCAAGGCAAACTTCCTATCTACAGCCCACTGTAGGAAGTCCAGAATCCTACCTATTACGTACTTACGTGGATGCCATTTCTTGGCCTCACACCACGCGATGTACGCCTTCCAGATTCTATAGTAAATCTGCCTGGATACCGGCTTCCTGGCATTGATCATGGTAGATACCACAGGATTAGAGAGACCTCTCTTTTTTAGAATGTGGGCTTCAATAGCCAGGCCGTCAAACCTAAGGCTAGTAAGGAAGGGTGGTATATCGGTCTTTGCGAAAGCAGGTCCGGATGATGTGGGAGGGTCCAAGGACTCCCCACAGACATTTTTACAATCTCCGCGTACCATGCTCTTCGGGGCCACGCTGGAGCCACCAGAATCACTGGTTTCTTTTCTACCCTGATTCTGCGGAGTAATCGAGGCAACAATTGTGGCGGTGGAAATGCATATATCAGCTTGAACTGATCCCAAGGGAACACTAGAGCATCCGAGCCGCAAGCTAGGGGATCCCTTGTCCGAGAGACAAATCTGTCCACCTTTGCGTTGAATCTGGATGCTAGCAGATCTACATCCGGTGCTCCCCACCGCTGACATATTGCCCGGAAAACCTCGGGGTGAAGGGACCATTCCCCTGGGCATAATTGTTGGCGACTTAGAAAGTCCGCCTTCCAATTCTCCACCCCTGGAATTAAGATTGCGGATATGGCTGGGACATATCTTTCTGCCCATTTCAAGATGCAATTTACTTCCCTCTGGGCTGCACGACTCCTGGTGCCCCCCTGATGATTGATATATGCCACTGCCGTGGCATTGTCTGATTGAATTCTGACAGGGGACCCTTGGAGTTTGGATGTCCATGCTACTAGGGCATACCGGGCTGCTCGTATCTCTAAGAGATTGATGGGCAGGGCCTTCTCTGCATCCGACCATCTGCCCTGGAGAGACCATTGCTCCAGTACTGCCCCCCAGCCTATAAGGCTGGCATCTGTAGTGACCACCTTCCAAGAAATCGGACTGAAGGATTTCCCTTTTTCCAGATTCTGGGGAACCAACCACCAACGGAGGCTCTTGCAAACGGAAGGGGACAAGGACATTGGTAAGTCTAGGGCCTGAACTTTTTTGTTCCAGGCTGACAGTATGGCCCTTTGCAAATTCCTTGAATGGAATTGACCGTAGGGCACTGCTTCGAATGATGCCACCATTTTTCCCAGCAGCCTCATGCACAGGCGTATGGACGGCTGTCTTTTTGTACCCACCAGGTGGATCAAATCTCTCAAGCCGACACCTTTTCTTGAGGCAAGAAAATTTTTCTCTGGTCTGAATCCAGCCTTAGCCCCAAGTATTCCAGACTTTTGACTGGTTTTAGGACTGACTTGTCTCGGTTGATAATCCAACCGTGAGATTCCAGATACTTGATTGTCTCGTGAACAACCACTTCTAGTTTTTCCACTGAGTGGTCCATCAGCAACAAGTCGTCTAGATATGCCATTATCGTCACACCTCGTGTTCTTAGATTGGCCAACAGTGGGGCCAGAATTTTTGTGAACACTCGTGGTGCTGTGGCCAGACCGAAGGGTAAGGCTCTGAACTGAAAATGGTGTCCTTCTACTGCAAAGCGTAGAAATTTTTGGTGGACTGGAAAGATGGGAATGTGCAAATAAGCATCTTTGATGTCGATCGAGGCTAACCATTCCTCCCCTTGTAGGGCAGTGGCCACCGATCGGATCGACTCCATCCGGAAAGTCCTGATATGTAGGAATTTGTTTAGCCCTTTTAGATTTAATATGGGCCTCACGTCCCCGTTTGGCTTCGGGACTGTAAAGAGGTTTGAGTAAAACCCGAACCCCCATTCTTCCAGGGGAACCTATATGATTACTCCTTGGAGCAATAGTTGTTCTAGTGCCAACAGGAGGGATCCTCTCTTCCGGGGATCTCTTGGCACGTTTGACCACATAAAATGGGAAGGAGGAGTGTCCCTTAACTCCAGCTTGTATCCCAGACTTACTGCGGAGAGCACCCATCTGTCTCTGATCGTGTCCCGCCAGGTCTCTGCGAACAACTGAAGTCTTCCCCCCACCCGATTGAGTGGGGGCAACCCTTCATGAATTTGACTTGGGGGGAGGTTTTGTACCTCTCCTGACCCAGGGTTTTTTGTTACCCTGTGATTGTCCCTGATTTTTACCCCCCGGGATTTGACCGAGGAGGCCGTCGGAACTGCTTCACAGCAGATGTCCCAGGGACTGGAGAGGCAGGCCTCTTAAAAGAGGGACCTCTAAATCTGTTTTTAACCGGCAAGAGTGTACTTTTACCGCTGGAAATTTTCTGGATATATTTGTCCAGGTCTTCCCTAATAAGCGTTCACCATGAAATGGGAAGCTAACCAGCAATTTTTTACAGGGAGCTTCAGCAGACCAGTTCTTGAGCCATAGAAGCCTACGCATATGTACTACAGACAGCGTAAGGCGGGAGGCCTGATGGATCGAATCCTTGATGGCGTCAACCGCAAAGCATAAGGCTCTAGGTAGATCAGCTAGGGCAAGGGCCTGCTGATCCGGCAAGTCCCTTAAGACCTGTTTTAACTGATCCTTCACTGCTTGGCAGACCCCAATAACTGCTACTGCTGGTTGTGTCACCAAGCTTGCTGTAGAAAAAGCAGATTTTAATAAGGACTCTATTGGGTCCTTGAACATTTGAACATTATCTACTGGACATGTCAGTGATTTGTTCACACAAGAGATGGCTGCGTCCACTGTAGGCACCCTCCATTTTCGGATGAACTTATCCTCCATGGGATAGACCACCGGAAATCTCTTAGGGGGAGTAAAAATTTTATCAGGATGTTCCCAATCCTGGTAAATGAGTCCTTCCAGTAAAGGATGGATTGGAAAGGAACAAACAGTCTGGGGAGCTTTTAGCGACCCCAACGAGGAGACAGAAGTGGTTGATGGCTCCGCAAGGGGAATTTTAAATGCTGATCGGACCATATCAGTCAGGGACTGAACCCATAATCTTTCAGCATGTGATGCTGAAAATGGCTCTTCCACTGTTGAGTCCTCTAGAACAGAATCAACCTCATCCTGATCCCCTTCAGGTAGGTCAATCCCTGTATGGGACTGTTGCTCCGCTAACAGGTACTCTGAGGGAGGAGACGGAGATCGGGCGCGCTTTCCCTCTGATAGGGAAGCAGCGATCAATGTTGTCAATCTCTCTTCCAGTCCTCCCAGAGCTGAGGAAAAAACCTCCTCTGTTACATACACAGGAGCAGGTGAACTGAGGACAGCCACAGTACCAGGTACTCCTGAGGGTTCTCTACGGGCACCAACCTCTGATTTTTCAGGGGAGACTGGTGCAGCAAAAGCATGCCCAAGATCCTCAGAGCCCGATGGAGACCCCCTTTGCTTCCTGGGAATCTTAGTCCCGGAGACTTTGGACGGCATATTCCCAAGCCCAAAGCTGAGGTATTCCAGCCGTAATACACCACTTACTGACAATAGTCTAGCACAATTGCTGCTATGTAAACAGTTGGTGTCTACTAATGTGCCTTTCTATGGGGATGCCTGCATCAACCGCCTGCTGTATGCCTTTTTAAATGTTGCCAGCTCTGTCTCTGCACTCCATAGCCAGCTGACAACACCTAATTGTGCCTTTTAACATGCTGGGACGCCCGCACATGCGCAGAAGCGCTGCGGCGCGCACAGAGCGTCATCCGCCAAGCTCCGCCCCCTTTTCCAGCTCACCTCTATATATAGAGGCGCAGGCACGCGCACGCGCGCGGGCACGTGCGCCTTCGGCGCTTCTTTTGAAAAAAACTAGGGAGAGGAGCCAGGGTCCCTGTTTGCAGCAGGGCCCGGGGATGGACGAGCATTGCAACATGACAGAGGAAGCAGTTTCCCACAAGAGAACTCACCATCTGCCTGGACTTGACCTCAGAAGGAAAATAGTCCACATGACAAGAAAACGACATTCCACAGCGGCCTCTAGTGGATTAACACAGGTACCGCGGTTTGTCCATTTTTTTTTTTTTTTCTTGACCACCATTAAAATTATTACATTTTCTAGTAGTTACAGGCATGCACAGATATTTAGCGGGAATACCGTTAGGTAACAGGCAGAAAGACATATTAGGCTTGGGGATCCCCCCAATAGAACCAAGTTCCTGAGGGGCCCCCACTTACCTTTTCCCCGCCGCAGGACTCTGTTTGGTCCACAGAAGCCCAAACTTCACCTCTCACGGCAGGCATTGTACTTAAACCTTCAGGGACCGGGTTCCCAAGGATTCCACTCCCCTGGACCTGTATAGCACCCTGCACAGAAAACATCTTGGTCGTGGGTATGACCAGAGCTCTGGATCCCAGGGTCCAGCCCTCCTAAGAGAGGCATTACAGGCAAAACCTTGCTCTTCTCTGCAAGGCCCGGGTACCGACCGTTTAGCTATGAAGCTTTTTTGGTCGGATCCGGAATAGCTTGCTGAGGCCCAAAAGAACCTGTACACAAGCCCAGATGAAAAAACATGTTAATCTTTGGCCAACACCTTAGACACTGGCAAAAAACTGAGGTGCTCCCGGATGGGAGGGGCTTATATAGGGGAGGGTACTTCCGGTTTTGGAAGTTGCCAGTGCCAGCACCTGAAGGTAATCTATATAACCCACATAGTAATGACTATGTCGCTCTGTGTCCCGTGATGTACGAGAAAGAAAAGAGCGTTCACAGGAGGATGTCAATAGACACCCTCCCAGAACTAGCCAGCTGCGCTGTAGCCATCATTCGGTTATGGCGCGGTCGGTGGGTTGTTAAATAATAAATATATTAGTCATAATAATTTAAAAAATCCCCCACAATAAATAGATAAAAAAATAACAAATCAAAATGTTTTAACAATAGAAAAACAGGAAAAAGTAATATAAGTGGAGTTCCACCCAGAAATGAAACTTCCCCTTATCAGATTCCTCCCCCTCTCCGGTGTCACATTTACCACCTTTCAGGGGGGAGCAGAAACCTGTCAAATCCAGGTATTTGCTCCCACTTCCGGGCATAGATCGCCGCACTTCTGCAGCAAACTTTGCCATGTCTGGCCCCTCCTCCTTCCCCCCGCTGTCTTCTGGGAGACACATAGGCCCAGGAGACAGCAGGGACCATTCAGAACGTGCAGCGCGACTCACGCATGCACAGTAGGGAACCAGGAGTGAAGCCAAAAGTCTTCCCTTCCTGGTGCCTTTACTAGGAATGCTGGCGGCAGCACCCATGAGTCGATCCGAAGATCGGCTTCGGGTGCCGACATTGCGGGCTCCCTGGACAAGTAGGTGTCCATATATTAAAAGTCAGCAGCTATAGTATTTGTAGCTGCTGAATAAAAAAAATAATTCCCAGGCGGAACTCCTCTTTAATAATAATTTAAAAAAAAGAGATACCTCCAGAGGAATGTTGCAGCAAAGTCCAGTTGCAGGGGCGCCTGAGAATGGCCACGATGTGGCGTTTGTCTTGGTTTTGAAGACCTGAAGATGAGATCAGCGTTCACAGGGGGATCCTCCAACTGTTGTCCAACCAGCCTGGAATGCAGCTGTGGTTTAGTACTGAAACTCAGAGTCCACCCATCTCATCTGTTCTTTTGTCCCTCTCTAGTCGTGTCTTTAGTCTCTTCTGGTCCAGGATTTAGCAGCACGGACAGGACATATGGCTGAGACTTTCTTCTTTCCCTCTCCACTTCCTCTTTCTGGAGATGGTCAGAGACTGCAAACATGATACAAGCAATGGTCAGAGACTGCAGGCATGATACATGCGATGGTCAGAGACTGCAGACATGATACATGCGATGGTCAGAGACTGCAGACATGATACATGCGATGGTTAGAGACTGCAGACATGATACAAGCAATTCAATTCAATTCAACGGTTCAATTTCAATGTCACTGACCACCAATGTGGGGGAGGGGTTAATAATACTGACCCCTGTGCTGTGGGTATTAATCCATCCGCTGACATTGATGCTGGGGGTTATTACTGCATCCACTGACACCAATGCTGGGGGTTATTACTGCATCCACTGAAACCAATGCTAGGGGTTATTACTGCATCCACTGACACCAATGCTGGGAGTTATTAATGTGTCCACTGACTTCAATGCTGGGGGTTATTAATGTGTCAACTGACATCAATGCTGGGGGTTATTAATGTGTCCACTGACATCAATGCTGGGGGTTATTAATGTGTCCACTGACATCAATGCTGGGGGTTATTAATGCATCCACTGAAACCAATGCTGGGATTTAATAATGCGTCGAATGACATCAATGCTGGGGATAATTCTTGGATCCAGGAAGTGGGGGGGGGGGCAATTTGGCATCTTTGCCTTGGGAACTGATTGACCTTGTCCCACCACTGGGTGACACCATCAAGTAGGAAGTGATATCCGACTGCGATGGTGTCACCCCCGTCAATGACAATGCACGGATCGGCGCACTGGCATCGACCGTATCATTTACAGGGGCTGGATTGCCCGGTCTGAAATTAGCCTGCCCAGCGACCTGCAGGGCACTGTGACAGGCTAGACAGGAGAGAGCGCGATGTGCTAGCCTGTCCAGTGTCTAGCCTCTGTCCTGATGTCACTCTGCAGCGGAGAGAATTCTTAATTTACAGTATTTTTTCACACCTGCCTAAAATTCTTGCAGAGTATTGTATGTGCAATATAACAACGTGTTGTGCAAATATTAAGACAGAATCACCACTGGGTCTAAAAAAATGAACAATTAATTAAATATTAAAGCATAAATAGGATAGTCATATTAACTGAAAAATCCCCCAAAATAAAAAAAATAACATACATATCAAAATGAACTAATAACAATAGAAAAAAAAAAAGTATATAATAATAAAAAATACAAATAAAAAAATAGAGATACTTCCAAAGTAATAGAGGTGGCATCTTCCAATGGGGACATCAGTTCTGGTGACCTGGGGCCCCCAAGGAATACCCTTAGGTTTGAGGGATTTCCTCTTACTTCCTGTTTGGCTATAGGACAGGAAGTGAAAGGGAAATCTCCACAATGGGACATGGATGGCGTAAAAAAAAAAAAAAAAAAAACAGGGGTTATAACCCTCCCTTGCTCTATCCAAAATGAAAAAAATGCCTATAGTTTTACTTTGAGGCTGGGTTCACACCTCTGACCAGTGGCGGTGGGTCCATAGTGGGCGCAGGAGCGCCACCCCCCCTCTCCCCTGCACCGTCAACAATACATACATTCATGCATTGCATGAATGTATGTATTGTCACCGGCGCCGCTGCCGCCCGCTATTCAGATGGCCAGCCCCCTGGCGAGCGCCGGCCATCTGAATAACAGCAGTTGGTTGGTTTTTGGAAGTGTCTCTCAGAGCCGACGGCTCTGATAGGCTTCCCGATTACAGCCTGTGGGTTATAATCGGCTTCCAAATAGTTAACCAGGGGACGCACGGGCTGTGCGTTTCTTGGTTAACACTGACACGCGTCTCAGCCAATCAGGTTCACTGGGTCTGGTTACCGGTAACCTGATTGGCTGAAGCGACATTGAGGGCGGGAGAAGACATTGAGGACGGAAGAAGACATGAGGGAGCGTGGAGGAGGATGGCGCTGACCCGAGGAAGGTAAGTGCAGGGCTGGGGGGAAACTGGCTGCATTTGATGGGCAAACTGGCTGCATTTGAGGGGGCAAACTGGCTGCATTTGAGGGGGCAAACTGGCTGCATTTGAGGGGGCAAACTGGCTGCATTTGAGGGGGCAAACTGGCTGCATTTGGGCACAGTGGCGGCAATTGATGATTTTTTTTTATTTTTTTCAGTTCCTAAAAATTTTGAGCAACAGCCGCCACTGCCTCCGACGGAATGCGGCTCGCAGAAGGGGTCCGGTGCGTCCCTGTTCTCTGTTTCAGGGATGAATCAGGGCCGAATTGTTTCCCGAATTCAGCCCTGAAACTGAGCCAAAGACGCAACAGAGATATGTGAACTGGCTCAATAGTCAGCCGGTCACAATCTCCTGTCATGCGAATTGGATGCAGAGAAAATCACTTTAATGGGACGGCTGGAGATGCGGCAGTGACACAAGAAGGTGAGGGATGTGGCGGCAGCAGGTGAGTGGATGCCCGCTAACAGGTGCTGCCATGAAGGATTTGAAATGACAGGTGGTCTTTATATGTAAGGACTCATTCTTGCTGGTAGTTAGAATCTTTAATACTTGCAAACAAAATGAATGTTTCCTAGTTAAAATAATAAGACCCCTTTCACACAGAAGGCGCTTTTCATGCGTTTCAGCGCTAAAAGTAGCGCCTCCCAATCTCCAAGAATAAGGCCAATGTCCACACATGAGTAAAACCTAATCAGCAAGGCTTTATTGTTTTTGTTCTTTTTGTTCTCTTTGAGTCAACTTGAAGAGAGAGAGCAGAAAGTTGAAAGAAGTAGGGGAAGGTACAGGCACGCAACACTTAAAGTTATTGCTCACCCGGATAGTCCCTATGAGAGCGGTCCTAGCAGCCAGGATGGAGCACAGAAATCAGAGACTATGAATCCCTCTTTAGGCGAGTTCCAGGTCTCTTCCCCGATACAGCAGTACCGTCGCTAATCTCCTGGGACCGATCCTCCCCTGGACTCCTTTCCTCAAGATGGGCTCCCTACAAACGGGCAGCCTGGGATCCTTCTCTGAAGTGTAGGCCCCTGTCACCGGAGCTGGGCCCACGATGCAGCAACAGGGGCTCGGGCTGAAGGTGCCCGAGGCCTAAACACACTCGCGCACCTCGTGCCACGAAGCACACTCACTGGACCAGAGGTCCCCCCCTTGCGCCTTGGGGTCCCCCTGGAATCGCCTCACGCCTAATGGCGTCTGCCCCTTGTGTACCCTCTCCCAGCATGCTCAGCGAGTAGACCACGCCCCCTGCACCGCTGCCGAGAGGGAACATCAAAGGTGCTGTGATACCCCCCCGTTAGGTTAACCTATGCCAGCGGTGACAGTGCTACCTACAGGAAACAGAAAACACTACTGCCAGACAGCATCACACCCAGAGCAGAAGCAATAATGAATCAGTGATTGGTCTGAGCCCAACTACCGGCTCAGACTACCCCTAATTTTCCGCATAGCGCCCCCAAATATGGGGGGGGCTACACACTATATATATATATATATATATATATATATATATATATATCATTGCTTTTATTTTTTTTATATTATATACAGTGTATATATATATAACATTTAAAAACAATGAGGGTTTATTATCACTTTAATAGTCACAATATTCCATAATACATAATAAGTAAGAGTCTATTGATGCCTTTGCTTCAAGAGCTTCAAGAACAATTTCTTAAAGCGGAGTTCCGCCAATTTTTTTTTTTTTTTAAAGTCAGCAGCTACAAATACTGCAGCTGCTGACTTTTAAAATTAGAACACTTACCTGTCCAGGGCGCATGTGATGTCGGTATCCGAAGCTGATCTGTCCCTCGGCTCTCGGGTCCTGCCACCGCCATCTTCTGTAAGGGAATCAGGAAGTGAAGCCTCGAGGCTTCACTTCCTGGTTCCTTAATGCGCATGCGCGACTCGCGCTGCACAATCCCACTGGTCCATGCTGTCTTCTGGGACCTGTGTGTCTCTCAGAGGACAGCGGGGGGGGGGTGTCGGAGGAGGCGCCAGACGTGGCGTAGATAGCCGTGGGTGGCTCGGCTATCTATGCCCGGAAGTGGTATTGTATTAGACAGGTATCTGCTCCCCCCTCCCCCCTGAAAGGTGCCAAATGTGACACCGGAGGGGGGGAGGATTCCGAAAAGCGTAAGTTAAATTTTTGGGTTAAACTCCGCTTTAAATTCCTATGCAATATGGCTGATAACAAAGTCAATGGAGCCAACAACATGAGCTCATGAATATCGTCTCTTGACCATCAGGAGGCAGAAAGTGTTATTCTAATTGTTCTCTAGGACCACCCAGGGCTATATATATATATATATATATATATATATATATATATGTAACATACATTATACACATAATTACATCTTAACCAATTGCCCTCCAGAAGATTTCCCCCCTTCATGACCAGGCCATTTTTTGCGATACGGCACTGCATTACTTTAACTGACAATTCTGCGGTCGTACGGCGTTGTACCCAAATACATGCACCTTTTTCCCTACAAATAGATCTTTCCTTTGGTGATATTTAATCACTTCTGGCATTTTCTATTTTTTTGGGCTATTAGCAAAAAAAGACCGACAGCTTTGAAAAAAAAATATATTTTCTCTTATCGTCCATGGACTGACACAGCTGTCATACTGATTACGTGTGGGACGTCCCAAAGCAGTATAAAAAAAAAGGGTGGGAGCAAAATAGTAAAGGAACAACCAAAACTTCACTCCAAACCAGCAGAGCTCCTCAACGGAGGAGTTGCAACATTAAACAGCGGCCTGCAACACTTTGCGGCCGAAGGAAGCATCCGAAGATGCAGCCACATCAACTTTATAGAATTTTGAAAAGGCATGAACGGATGACCAGGTCGCCGCCTTGCACACTTGTGCAACCGACGCTTGATGTCGGAAAGCCCAGGAAGCACCAATTGCCCTGGTGGCATGCGCCGTACCCGGAAAGGAAGGGGCCGCCCCCTTAATGGCATAGGCCTGTATAACAGTCTGACTGATCCATCTAGAAAAGGTGGCAGATGACACCGCTCTGCCCTGTTCGGACCAGAGACAGACACAACTAGTGAGTCATATCACGTACCACATAAAATATGTGAAGCGCAAACCCTCTGGAATGCGATGTGTGAGGACACAAGGACGGGAGGACAATGTCCACATGTAGGTGAAAAGCCGAGACCACCTTTTGCAAAAGGAAGGTCGCGGACGTAACACCACCTTATCCTTATGGATGACCAAATAGGGCGACTTGCAGGACAAGGCCGCCAACTCAGACACCCGTCTGACAGAAGTAATGGCCACTAAGAAGGCCACCTCCTGAGACAAGGTCAAGAGGGGAATATCTCTGATATATTCAAAGGGAGGTTCCTGGAGAACCGAGAGCACCAAATTCAAATCCCGAGGAGGGAGAGGAGGTTTCAACAGGAGGGAGCACATGGCGAACCCCCTGCACAAAGGTGCTTCCAAGGAATGACCCGCTAGCGGTTGCTGAAGGAAGACGGGCAAGGCCGAAACCTGACCCCTAATGGTACTCAAAGCAAGCATTTGGGTCACACCACGCTGCAAGGACTGCAGGATACTACGGACAGAATACGTCATTAGACGCTAGTCCAGCACATTGCACATAGCGATGTAAGCTTCCCAGGTACGGTTATATATCTTTCAAGCGGTAGACTTCCGTGCCCTGAACATGGTTGAAATGACCGAATCCGAGAGACCTCGGACACTCAGCACCTGGTTTCCAATAGCTATGCCAATAGCCAAGTCAGAGACTGTAAAACAGGATGAAAAATAGGACCTTGAAACAGAAGGTCCTCCCTTATTGGCAACCGCCAAGGAACGTCCGCGATGAGACGTACCAGATCAGCATACCAAAGACGCCGAGACCCACCCTGCGCAAGAGGATCACCAGAATCCCTTTGGCCACAACCCTGCGCAGCAGGCGAGGAAGCAGCTGCAGCGGAGGATAACAGATATCAGGTGATAATGACCCCATGGGGCCCACCAACGGATCCGAGGCATCCGCCCAAGGATCCCTGGACCTGACCACAAACCTTGACACCTTACAATTGAAGCGAGAGGCCCTCAGGTCCACAACCGGCATGTCCAAGTGTAAGGACCACTCTCCTGGTCCAGCGTCTGGCGACTCCGATAGTCCGCCTGTCAATTGTCTACCCTTGAACGTAGACGGCCGATAGAGACCACATGGGGAGGCATATTCTGATTGCCCATATTTCCAGAACATTGGTCGGTAAACGGCTTTGTCCGGAGTCCAAGCCCTGGGGCTGACTGGACTCCCCAAACTCCACCCCAGCCCGTCAGGCTGGCGTCTGTCATGAACACCTTCCACTGGATGGGGAGGGACGGCTTCCCGGACCGAAGAGTCAGGGACCCCAACCACCACGCCAGGGGCGCCCTGAGTGGGTGACTCATCTGGATCTGAAGATCCAAGGACAACAGGGATTTGTCCCAAGTGGACAGGATCTCTTACTGTAATGCCCGTGTGTGTGATTGGGCATACGGAACAGCCTCAAACGAGACCCTCATGAGTCCCAGGACTCTCATACAAAACACGGGTTGACAACCATTTCCGAGACGTCAGGACCCGCACTACAGACTGAAAAGTCAGTAAATTCTCCAGGGTTAGGAATACCTACGCCTCCATTGAGTCCAGGATCAAACCGAGATACTCCAAATGCTGAGCCGGGACCAGGACCGACTTCTGAATGTTCGGGAGCCACCCGAAGTCCCTAAGGGTCTGACTGACAATAGTCACACTTCTTCTAATTCTGAGCCATTGTCTGCTCTTAGAAGAAGATCGTCCAGATAGCCCATAATAGCAATGCCTCGCTGTCTCAGCAAGGCTAGAACCGGAGAAAGCACCTTGGTAAAAAACCTTTGGTGCCGAGGCTAGGCCGAAGGGAACAGCCACAATTGATAGTGGTCTTCGCCGATCGCAAGCGCACAAACTACTGTTGATGTGCGCAGATCGGAACATGCAAGTAGGCAGCCTTTATGTCCAAGGATGCCAGAAAATCCCCTTGATGGAGTGTAGTGAACACCGTGCGAATGGATTCCATGCGCAACTTTTGCACCATCACAAAGGCAGTCAGGCCTTGAGGCCCAGGATTGGCCGAACCCCCGTCGTCCACCTTTTGGGACTACAAACAGATTCGAGTAGAAACCCTGAACCACCTCACCTGTGACAGAACCGGCACAATCACTCCGGACCTGATCAATCCTGTACAGCCCTTAAGAGGGCCGCCCGACGGGCAGGGAGAATTGAGGGAAAGAATCTGTCTGGGGGCCAGGAACAGAATTCTATCCTGTATCCTGAGGTGACCACCTCGCACACCCACCGGTCGGAGATCCGGGAGGTCCACCGAACCGTGAACCTGCACGGACATCCCCCCACCCCAGAGTCGGGCAGGGGCAAGACTCCATGCGGCGGTGGGCTTGGGAGCTTGCTTGGTAGGCTTACGCACCCAGGGACGCTTATGTCCCCCAGCCGCACTTTTTCCAGTCTGGGAGGGCTTACCCGTGGATTCTGACTGACGAGTAGAAACTCATTCTTCTTGCCGGAAAGGAAGGGCCCGGCCTACGGTGGGGCTCCTTTTTCCGTACCAGACTGAGGAAGGAAGGTGCTCTTACCCCCTGTGACATCCATAATAATGGCATCCAGGGCGGCCCCAAACAGTCTTCCGTCCTTAAAGGGCAAGTCAGCCAGGAGCTATTTGGAAGCTAGGTGGGCCGACCAGCATTTCAGCCAGATAAGGTGACGCAGCACCACAGCAGATAGAGGCCCCAGAAATTAAAGGGGCCACATCCAAAGTGGCATCGCACACAGAGACTAAACCCTGCGCCAGTTGGTGAGCCATGGTAATGGTCTCAGGAGGGAGATTATGCTCATGAACCGTCTGGTGCAAAATCTTTGCCCATCCTGTGAGTGTCTTGAGACACAAGTGTCGCCGCCCCTATAGGGCGTAAGGCAGACCCAATAAGGTAAACATAGTTCTACTCACCACTTCTGACCTCCTGTCAGTGGGATCCCTAAATGTAGGAGTCCCTTCCATTGGGAGCGTGGTAGCCTTATTCAAATGGGCGACCGGGGGGGGTTGACCACTTGGGGGAGAGCACACTTCTTAACCAGGTCCTCTTTAAAAGGGGTACCTCATGGCTAGACGCCGCGGGACCGTCAAAGTCTTCTGTGGCTTATCCCAGACTTAGTCAATGAATGTATCAAAAAAGGCACATATGGAAAAAACCTTTTTGAATAAACGGCTTTAACCGCTTCAGCCCCGGAAGAATTTACCCCCTTCCTGACCAGAGCACTTTTTGCGATGCAGCACTGCGTAGCTTTAACTGACAATTGCGCAGTCGTGCGACGCTGAACCTTACCAAAATTGATATCCTTTTTCCCCACAATTAGAGCTTTCTTTTGGTGGTATTTGATCACCTCTGCGTTTTTTATTTTTTGCGCTATAAACAAAAAAAGAGCGACATATTCGAAAAAAACTCAATATTTTTTACTTTTTGATTTAATAAATATCACACTTTTTTTTTTTAAAACAATTTTTTTCAAGTTTAGACCGATACGTATTCTTCTACATATTTTTGGTAATTTTTTTTTGCAATAAGCGTATATTGATTGGTTTGCGCAAAAGCTATAACGTCTACATAATAGGGGATAGATTTATGGCATTTTTATTTTTTTTACTAGTAATGGCGGCGATCTGCGATTTTTATTGTGACCGTGACATTGCGGCGGACACATCGGACACTTTTGACACGTTTTTGGGACCATTCACATTTATACAGCGATTAGTGCTATAAAACTGCACTGATTACTGTGTAAATGTGACTGGCAAGGAAGGAGTTAACACTAGGGGGCGATCAAAGGGTTAATATGTTCCCTATTAAGTGATTCTTACTGTAGGGGGAGGGGACTCACAAGGGGAGGAGACCGATCTGTGTTCCTCTGTACTGGGAACACACATTGGTCTCCTCACCTCTGACAAGAGGTGGATCTGTGTGTTTACACACACAGATCCACACTCCTGCAGTGATCGCGGGCAATCGCGGGTGCCCGGTGGACATCGCGGTCGCCGCGCACGTGCACCGGGTCACGAGCGGTGCCGCGGGTACGCGTGCGCGCCGCCGCGCGCGCGGCCCATAGACGGCCAGGAAAAAAGGACGTCATGTGACGCCCGCCCGGAGGGAGGGTTCCTGCCGGCGTCATATGACTATGACCCGCTAGGAAGGGGTTAAAGGAACCAAAGGAGACAGCTTCCACCTGAGGTTCCTCAGCCTCAACATTCAGCTTGGGAGTGTTCCTCACAGCATCAATGAGTTCACTTACAAGCACCCTGTCAGTTTTTCAGAACTGGGGTCTTCCTCACAGGGAATATCCTGTTTAAAAACCTGAAAATCCTCAGAGCTAGGGTCCTTAGCAGCAATAGCTAGTCCCATATCTGAGACAGAGCACTCCCCTACAGGAGGATGTGTGGGGAGGGGGCGCTTTAAAGCTCCCTTGCACTCGCACACCGCTTCCATCCTGACAAGGATGATTCCAGGACTGCCGACAACTAGTCGATATGGACCGCAGGTGCAGGAGCACTGCCAGTTGCCTCAGGCAAGTGTGGAGAAGCAGGTGAACTAGACTCCATACTGCCACCCTCTGAGACTTTTAAACACTCATAGTGAGTAACACAGTCCACCCACTGGCTATGCTGAAGCTGAGGAGGGGATACCCAGAGTACTCACCAACCCCTGTAAGGACCGCTCATTCCGCTGTATGAAACCGCGCTGCCGCGCGGGTGAAGCCTGGGGAGAGTGAGGAGACTGTGAGGAGACTGGACTGTGAGGAGATTGTGAGAATCGCGCCGCAGCAGCGGCCGATAGAGGCCGAAACCGATAAAGCAAAAACGCTGCGGCTTCAAGAAAATGGCCTCTGGCCGCTTACATTACTGCGCCATCGATCCGCGGCAAAATGGCTGCCGAGCGCGTTTTTTTTAAATACCTCACAGCGCTAATGGCGCACATGTTTAGTGGCACGGCAAGCGCTGGGGCGGCTGTTTGAACACAAACAGCCCCACTCAGTAACTGAACCTGTGAAGCTTAGCTTTGCTAAGCATGCATGTAAACCACTACTCCACAACAGTATGTACAACACTCACACGAGAACACTGCACCTCTCCCAGGGCCATTAAAACAGACATGAGCGCCCCCAGTCAGGCCAGAGTGACCCCCAAGCACCCCCACACAGCACAGCACCAGTACAGGGTGCAGAGAGCAGCATAACAGGGGGGAGACAGGGAGAAACCCCCCATATAAAGAAACACAGCCAGCATGTACTCACCTGCAGTAGGAGAGACTACTTACCCGTCTCTTTCAGGGACCCACTGGCTTGTTTCAGACAGACCTATCACAGAGTAGTACTGCGTAGCTGTCGGCCCGGTCCACTGCGAGAGATACAGTCAGTCAGGTACTGTTCAATCTTGAGAAGACCGTGGGAGCTAAAAGCAACCCGGCCACCCCTGGAGTCATGGGGGATGACAGAGTCTCACGCACACAAGGCGAGGATCAGCACGCTCGATGGTCGGACAGGGAAGACTACGAGGATACCAGTGTACCCAACCTATTGCCCAGCCGACAGTTGATTGAAGGTCTCAAAAATAAAATAATAAAATTCCCAAAGGACTAAAAATTAAAAGTAAAATCTTCCAGGAGACTGGCTCCAGAGAGAGCCACGTCTTCTCCTTCTGCTAGGCAGAAAAAAACTGAGGTCTGCTGACTGCAGTGGGAGGGTTCTGTCCGGAGGGACCGCCCCCCTGGGCGGGGCTGTTCAGCTCTGGTTTTGTTCTAGAATATTTCTAACATGTAACATTCTGCCTAGGTTAGGGTGACCAGACATCCCCAGTTTCAGGGGACAGTCCCCGGATTGAGGACAGTGTCCCCGGACCAAGTCTGTCCCCGGTTTTGTCCCCGGATTGGATTTGAACAGGGGCTGGGGCAATTTCAAAGACAGTCAGTGCAGAAGGAGAAAAAAAAAATCTGAATTACACACCCCCGCTCCTACTAGCTTAGGGGGGTGTATTTTTTCCATTATCTGTGCCCCTTTCTGATGATCATGTGCCGAGCGGAGGGAATATTTCTTCAGTTTCAGGTGCATGCCCATTCAGCTCCGCTCGCATGTTCTTCTGCCTTGGCTCAAGTCCTGGCCAGCCGCCTGCCTGTTTATCTCCTTGCCTTCCCTGGCAGGGTGATCTTCCTCCGCTCCCCACCCAGTAGTAGCCGGGGTCCGGAGACTCTTGAGACTTGAGAGGCAGGAAGTCGGCGGCGACGGCAACGGGCAGAGAGAGGCAGCTAAGCTCAGATGACAATGTCCAGCAGCAGGAACAGAGGGCAAGCGGATCCGATGGTCGGGCTGCCAGTGCCTTCAAGGCTTCAACACAGGTGTGCTTTTGGGGTGTCTGTGAATGGACTACATTGCACTTTGTCTCTCGGGCATATTGTTAATAAGTTAACAAAATCAGCACCCAGCAGCCATGTTATGTAACACACCGTGCCAGAGCAATGATAGAGTGCCTGCTGCCTATGAGTTATCATAATGCTGATGATCTTAACCAGTTGCCAATCGGCCGATAGCAGATTTACTGCTACAGGGCGGTCTCGCTGTGAAGGATCACGTATATACCTGATCCTGTATTTCTGGGTCCATCGGTAACCGCCGATTGTTGTGTACATAGGCAGAACGGTGGTCTACCTATGTAAACAAGGCAGAACACCGTTCTGTCAGTATGGATGACATTGATCCTGTGTTCCTGCAAAGCAGGTACAGGGATCTATGCCTTCCTTTAGTAAAAGCACCTCCCCCAGTGTGAGAAAACACTTGTTAGGTACACATTTAGCCCTTTCATTGACCTAGATGTTATCACCTTCCCAGCCAGTGTCATTGGTACAGTGACAGTGCATATTTTTAGCACTGATCACTGTATTGGTGTCACTGGTTCCCACAAAGTATCAAAAAAGTGTCACTTAGTGTCCGATTTGTCCGCCGCAATATCACAGTCCCGCTATGAGTCACTGATTGCCACCATTAATAGTAAAACAAAAAAAATATGTCCCCGGATTTCATTTAAAAAATCTGGTCACCTTAGCCTAGGTCTTCTCCTGCAAGCAGGGACATATACCCACACGTAAACAGTATGAGAGCTGTGTCAGTCCATGGACGATAAGAGAAAACATATTTTTCAGGTAATCTGAAGTGGAAAAGTCCATTCCAAATAAGCCACAAGACCTTAAACTTGTCGAATGTATCATTATCTAAGGCCAGCATCTCTTCCATGCACATGATGTCATTTCCAAAATAGGGGAATTACCATATATACTCGAGTATAAGCCGACCCGAATATAAGCCGAGGCACCTAATTTTACCACAAAAAACTGGGAAAGCGTATTGACTCGAGTATAAGCCTAGGGTGTCCATCTGCTTGCCTCACTGTGCCTCACTGTGTCCATGTGCATGCCTCACTGTGTCCATGCCTTGCTGTGCCCATGCCTCGCTGTGCCCATGCCTCGCTGTGCCCATGCCTCGCTGTGTCCATTACTAGACTCACGTTTACAATGGGAGTCTATGGAAGGGGTGCCCGGCTTTGAAAAATTGCTGCTCCCCGACTGTAGGTCCCCCAGACAACAATCTTTGCACACTTGTAGAGAAGAAATGGAGCTACATGTGTGACAAGTTTTGGGACAAGGGGACCTACGATCGGCCAGTACCGGGTCCCCAAGTTCACCAGAGAAATTACCATTTAACATGGGAGTCTATGGAAGGGGTGCCCGAGTTTGAAAAATTGGTGCTCCCCGGCCGTAGGTCTCCCGGTAAAAAAGACTTTGCACAATTGTTGAGGAAGAGTGGCGCTACATGTGTGCCAAGGTTGGGGTCCAGGGACCCTACGGCCGGCCAAGCAATTCTCTTTTTTAAATCCTGACTCGGTTTGCGAGTGTTGTCTCGCAAAACAAGCAGGATTCAACCGAAAGCGGTGTGCAGTACCGCATTTGGCCAGAGGTGTGGGGGCGTGGGTGACTCGGTGCTCGGAAATACTCGAAAAAACTCAGTTCCGGAGTGTTTCCAAGTCTTTCCAAGGGTTTCCAAGTGCATCCGAGCAGTCTCTGAGTATTTCCGAGTCTCTACGGCGCCCCCCACCCACATCTGGGCACAGGGCTCAAAATTTCAAATCCTGACCTACTAGCCAGACCTCAAGGGTTACTCGCCACCAGTTGCCGGGACCAACCCCTACCATGCCCCACCATTAGTTCCGCCCCTAAACACGCCCTCAAATTATCTCATGAAACAACACTTGAATGTTTTATGCAGAATTAAGTTATAAAAATAAATATTAACAACAACTTTGTCCAAAACTGCAGCCTGCCCATGTCCGCCAATACAGACTGTGTCCGCCAGTGCAGCCTGTGACACCAATGTAGCCATCTGTCCCCAAATGCAGCCATCTGTCCCCAAATGCAGCCATATGTCCTGAAATGCAGCCATGTCCCCAAATGCAGCCATATGTCCTGAAATGCAGGCCTGTCCCCAAATGCAGCCATATGTCCTGAAATGCAGCCATATGTCCTGAAATGCAGCCATGTCCCCAAATGCAGCCATGTCCCCAAATGCAGCCATGTGTAGGTACCCAGTGGCCTACCTGTGTAAGAGCGAGCCCAACCCCCCCCCCCCCAGCCACCGCCGCCGATGTCTGGTTTATCAGCGCGGGGGGCGGTCGTGGGGCAAGAGAGTGGAGAGGAGAGGAGGAGCTGCCGCCGCCGCATTGATCAGCGCACTGGGAACTTAACAGCTTTAATTTCAATAGATGTGTGTTCCACGCCGCGTGTGCCGTCACAGCCCCTCCCCCTTTTCCCTGCACTTTGATAGACAGATCACCTGCCCAATCCTGGGGCGGGTGATCTCTCTATCAAAGTGCCCGAACAAGGGGGAGGGGCTATATTTGAAGACGGGGAACACACAGCTATTGAAATGAAAGCTGTTATGTTCCCCGCGCGCTGATCAATGCGGCGGTGGCGGCAGCATCTCATCCTCTCCTCTCCTCTCCCTTGCCCCATGACAGCCCACACTCGCCCAGCACTCAAAATCCACTCGCAAAATGCGAGCAGGCGAGTGGAAATTTTGAGGGCTGTCTGGGCACGTGATATTGCATGCAATAGAAGTCAATGTGGAACTAATTATTTTCGTTTCCATTGACTTCTATGGGGAAACTCGCTTTAATATACGAGTGCTTTGGATTACAAGCATTCTCCTGGAACAGATTATGCTTGTAATCCAAGGTTCCACTGTATTTACATTTTTTGGTAAACTCATTCAATGAATCCAATCTTTGCAAGCTGAGATGACAGTGATGTATTCACACAATTACACAGTAACCATGAGATAAAACAAAGTTCAGGGATATTCCTTTATCCCATTGTTTTGCAAATCAATGTACAGTACAAACTGTATGATTGAATCAGTTCTGATATCGCTGTTTTACTAACCTGACAGCGTATTATTCTAAATAGGAAACATTTTGTTTGCAAATATTAAAGATTCTAACTACCAGCGAGAATAATTCCTTACATTTAAAGAGTACCTGTCATTTCAGATCCATCATGGCAGCGCCTGTTAGCGGGCATCCACTCACATGCTGCCGCCACATCCCTCACCTTGTTGTGTCACTGCGGCATCACCAGCCGTCCCATTAAAGTGAATGGGACTGTCGGTGAGTCAACAGCGGGACAGAGGAGGAGTCAACAGCGGGACAGAGGAGGAGTCAACAGCGGGACAGAGATGACAGTTGCTCTTTAACCAGTTCCCGTCCGCGCTATAGCCAAATCATGGCTACAATGCAGACCTACATTGCCGGGAGGCCATCAATAGACGTCCTCCCCTTTACATGCTCCCCGTGTTCCCCCTGCAGGGCGTGCTGTGATCACTGAGTCAATGAGACTCGGGTGATCACAGATCAGAGTATCACGGCCCCTTACCACGTGATCAGAGGTCAACCAATGACAGCTAATCACGTGATGTAAAGAGAAGATCAGTAACTGTTTTTTTATTCTCCTCACAATAAAAAAAAGCCAATCACCGGCTTCTGTGTAAGGGACATCATTTCCGGAGAGGATAAAAAAATTGGGTTTTTTTGCCTTTTTTTGTTAATAGCGCAAACAATGAAAAAACAGAGGTGATCAAATACCACCAAAGGAAAGCTCTATCTGTGGGGAAAAAAAGGACACAAATTTTATTTTGGTACAGTTTCGCATGTCCGATTTGTCAGCTGCAATATCGCAGTCGCTGCTATAAGTCGCTGAAAACAAAATCCATAAAAATATTCCATAGTTTGTACAGTAGATGCTATAACTTTTGCGCAAACCAATCAATGTAAGCTTATTGGGTTTTATTTTTACCAAAAATATGTAGCAAAATACATATTAGCCTAAATTAGATTTTTTTTATTTGATGTGTTTTTTGCAAAAAATGTATTTGGGTACAGCGTTGCATGTCCGATTTGTTCGCTGCAATATCACAGTCCTGCTATAAGTCGCTGATCGCCACCATTACTAGTAAAAAATATAAAAAATTAAGTCCATAAAAATATCCCATAGTTTGTAGATGCTATAACTTTACCACAAACCAATCAATATACACTTATTGGGATTTTTTTTTCTTACCAAAAATATGTAGCAGAATACATAATGGCCTAAATTGAAGAATAAAATTCGATTTTTTTTTTCATTTTTATATTGGATGTGTTTTATAGCAGAAAGCAAAAAATTAGATTTTTAAATTTTTTTACTGGATGTGTTTTTTGCAGAAATTAAAAATAATTGTTTTTTTTTGGGCGTTTTTTTGTTCATGAGGTGATCAAATACCACCAAAAGAAAGCTCCATTTGTGGGGGAAAAAAAGGACATATTTGGTTAAGGCGTCGCACGACAGTGCAATTGTCAGCTAAATTAACACAGTACCTTTCCGAAAAATGGCCTGGTCAGGAAGGGGGGTAAATCTTCCGGAGCTAAAGTGGTTAACCACCTGTACACGTATGACGAACGGAGGGGCGGGCGCTTTAAAAAATTTTTAAATGATTTCTCTTATTTACTTTTACACTGTCCCTTTAATTAAAATTTTTTTTTTTACAACTTTTATTCCTATTACAAGGCAAAAGAGCACAGATCTCTCCTTTAAATAATTTTTTTTTTTTTTTTTAAATTGTCGTTATTTATTTTATAGAGCAAAAAATAAAAAACCGCAGAGGTGATCAAATACCACCAAAAGAAAGCTCTATTTCTGGAAAAAAAAGGGCGTAAATTTTATTTGGGTACAGCATCGCATGACCGCGCAATTGTCAATTAAAGCAACGCAGTGCCGTATCGCAAAAAAAAAATGCCTGGTCATGAAGGGGAGTAAACCATCTCAATACTGTATGCGTATGAGTTCGATTCTACACATGAGCACGGAGGGATGGGGCGCTTTAAAATAAAATTCTCTTATTTATTTTACTTTTTACACTGTCCCTTTAAATTACAAGGAATGTAAACATCCCTTGTAATAAAAATAAGTGTGTCAGGTACTCTTTATTGCGAGATATGGAGTCAAAAAGACCTCAAATCTCTCATTTATATTTAAAAGCAAAAAAAAAAAAAGAAATTGCAGAAGTGATCAAATACCACCAAAAGAAAGCTCTGATTGTGGGAAAAAAAAGGACATGCATATTTGTTTTTGGGGTACAGTGTCGCACGACCGCGCAATTGTCAGTTAAATTAACGCAGTGCCGTGTCGCAAAATAATAGCCTGGTCAGGAATCTTCTGGAGCTGAACTGGTTAAATTTACATTATTTCCTGATCTATAAAGACCGGGTTTTTTTTATTTTTTTATTTTCAGTCGGTACAGCATTTTATTCTACAGGTTCTCTGCTTTTGAGAAAATAAATGTTGGAGGACTTTGAAATAATCTTTAGGTCCAAAATGTGTATTTCCAATTTTCTGCATAACACATAAAAAAAAAAAAAAAAAAAAAAAACAGCTCCTGGATGGTCATGTGACTTGTTTACTTGTTGTGTCCTCAGTTGCTAGGTGACAATCCATCAAAAAAATAGGAAGCTCTGTGCAGTTGCACCTGGATGGTCATGTGACTTTTCTTTGCCTGTGATGTCATCAGCTGCTGCATTCAGCATCATATCAATCAGAGGCAGAGCAACTGCCAGCCAGAACTCTACTGAGTCTTGTACAGAGAGGAAGCGATTTGCGAAGCTCTTGCAATTAGTAGCGTTTATATTATTATAATGAAGCGATTCCATAACCAAAATAAGGTTTATCCTCTGGTCATAAAAGAGGAATCTACAGAGCAGAAAATGAAATCCTCCGCCGTTTTACAAAATGCTAAACAGCCCAATGTAGCTGCCCGGAAAACAGGTATTGGTAGCACAATTGTGCGAGGTATTGGGCAGAAAAGTAGAAGGGTTTTGAACCCCAGAAAGGGGACAGTAGTCCCATCAGGTATGAAACCCAAATTTTCTATAATGTATATATAATATAATATAAGGAGGCTGTCATTCCTATACACATACTAGATAATCAGCACTATATACCTGGATTAGACTCTCCCCTTTATACACAAATCTCTGATTAAACATGAACACATATTACCCTCACTGCACCAGGCTGGAACACAAAGCTATTTTTAGCCATGGCAGTTATTTTTCAAATCTCAGTGGCCTCAGCTAAAAATAACGGTCACTTTTTCAAACAAAAAAGGATGTTATTATTGTGTGTGAGGTTTGAAAATGTAGCCTATTGCAGGGTGTAAATTCACTATAATGTGAGCCAGCGCTGGCTATGGACATTTCAAGCAGAAATCTATCCATTTAAATTAGTATTAAACCCAAATCCAAAAATGTATTATATTGCAGAAAAAGAATGCAGCCATTACTGGATCAGTAGATCATTAGATGATCATTTGTTTTATTTTTAAGGCTTTTTCCCCATTTTTGTTTACCTGGTGGCAGTTATTTTTCAAGTCTCTGTGGTCTCATATTAGGCTCATCCCACCAGGCTGGAACACAAAGCTATTTTAGCCAAGTGGCAGTTATTTTTCAAATCTCAGTGGCTTCAGCTAAAAAATAAGTTACTTTGTTCAAATGTAAAAGATCACCAGAGATGGCTTAAAGCACTTCTGTGTTTTTATACACTGTCATTTTATCTGGTGGTTCCAGCATTGTCAGTTTGTCATAATTGCCAAATAAATTTTTTTCTTATTAAAAATAAAATAAAAAAATTGTTCCTATTGCTGGGCGCAGATCTACTTTATTCTAGAAGGGTCAGTTCACATGCAGTCCAATGCAATATTTTTTTGCATAAAAAAACCCATGGAAATCAGATTACAAGTAAAACCTTGGTTTGAGAGTAACTTGGTTTGAGAGCGTTTTGCAAAACAAGCAACATTTTTAATAAATTTTGACTTGATATACAAGCGATGTCTTAATATACAAGTAGCATCATATCACAGCCGAGTATAAGGCCCCTTTCACACCTATTTTTAGCGGCGATTTACTGTCAATGCGGACGATAGCGGGGGCGGTTTTACCCCCCCGCTGGCGGCCAAGAAAGGGTTAAAAACCAACGCAAAGCGCCTCTGCAGAAGCGCTTTGCCGGCGGTATAGCCGCGGTGCCCCATTGATTTCACTGCTCCAAAGATGCTGCTAGCAGAACTTTTTTTACCATCCTGCTAGCGTAACGCTCCAGTGTGAAAGTCCAAAACGCCGTGACGTAAAACACTCCAACGAGCCGAGAAAAATGAAGTTCAATGCTTCCGAGCATGCGTCGACTCGATTTTGCGCATACGTGGATTTTTCTTCACACGGACGATCGTAATTTCCCATCGGATTTTTTTTCATCGGAAAAATTTAAAACATGTTCTATTTTTTTACTCCGATGGAAAAAAGTCAGATGGGGCCCACAAACGATCGGAATTTCCGATGAAACGAGTTCATCGGACTTTATTCCATCGGAAATCCGGTCGTGTGTACAAGGCATAATGCACTGGAAAGTACTGGGACAAAAAAAAAAAAAAAAGAATGCATCCGGAAATGCACCAAAAGGCATTAAAAAACGTGCATGCAGAAACGCATCCAGGACAGATCTGGAGTGCAATTTTGTGGTGTGAACCAGCCCTTAATGCGGCTTTAAAATCGCGCGACTTCACTTGAAACTGCACGATTTCAAAGCGGCATGTCGGTGCGACTTCAGGTGCAACTTGCCCGACATCTGTGCGACTTCATGCACAGATATCTATGCAAGTCGCACCTGAAATCGGGAAAAAGTAGTGCAGGAGCGACTTTTTCAAATCTGTGCGGCACCTCAAAACCACACCGATTTGAACAGTTCCATTGCAGACAATAGGGTACGACTTGACAGGTCAAATTGCATGACAAGTCGCACCGGTGTGACTAGAATCTAAAATTAGGTTATCCTATGTGTCCATGCACACTACTTTAGTTTTTTTTTGAGCTTCAGCAGAAGACGTCACAGGAAATTTTGAAAGCACTTCCACTTGTTTTGGCACAGAAAGCCATGTACAAAGATTGGACTGCCAAGCAAAACAAATGTCCATATTGTCTATACACTGTATGTATAGGAAAAACTGGAACACAAAATTATTTAATGACACAGACAATATTCACATATATGTAAAATAAAAAATGTCCACAGATTCTGTGTAACATAAATACATGATGGATGTATAAATAGCAGGACTAAAAAACTATTCTCTTCTCTCTCCAGGAGTAAATGATGTCCTATCCACCAACAACAGAGAGACAACTCAACGGGCTACCACCGAGGACAACCATCAAACTCCAACCACCACCAAGAGAAAGCCTTCTCTATCCAACAGCACCAAGAAGGACTCGTCACATGCACTGGTCACTAACACTGGTACTATGAAGGGCAGAGTAGGTGCAATGGTATTCAACACCGGTGCCATTAGGGCCCGGCCACGCATTGTGTTACCTCCCAGCACGGTCACCACTATAAAACATAAGCCATCTCCACCAGTGCCAACCAACAGTGCCAGGAAGGCCTTGTTGCGCCCAGTGGTCACAAACACTGGTGCCATAAAAGAGGAGTCATGCACAGTGGTCCCCATTACCTGTGCCCTGAAGGGACGATTACATGCAGTGGGACCCTACACCAATGCCATGAAGACACGGCCACGCATAGTGTTACCTCCCATCACTGACACCACTATGAAACATAAGCCATCTCCACAAGTCCCATTGAGCAGTGCCCAGAAGGACGGGGCAGTGGTATCCAACACCGATGCCACGAAGGCCCGGCCACGCATGGTGTTACCTCCCATCACTGACACCACTATGAAACATAAGCCATCTCCACGAGTCCCATTCAGCAGTGCCAAGAAGGACGGGGCAGTGGTATCCAAAACCGATGCCATGAAGGCCCGGCCACGCATGGTGTTACCTCCCATCACTGACACCACTATGAAACATAAGCCATCTCCACAAGTCCCATTCAGCAGTGCCAAGAAGGACGGGGCAGTGGTATCCAAAACCGGTGCCATTAAGGCCCGGCCACGCATAGCATTACCTACCATCACTGAAACCACTACGAAACATAAACCATCTCCACCAGTGCCATCCAACAGTACCAAGAAGCACTGGTCACGCGCAGTGTTACATCCCAGCACTGTCACCACTATAAAACGTAAGCCATCGGCACCAGTCCCATTCAGCAGTGCCAAGAAGGATGGGGCAGTGGTATCCAAAACCGGTGCCATGAAGGCCCGGCCAGGCATAGTATTACCTCACATCACTAAAACCATTACAAAACATAAGCCATCTTCACCAGTGCCATCCAACAGTGCCAAGAAGGACTGGGCACCCGCAGTGGACACAAACACTGGTGCCATAAAAGAGGAGTCATGCACAGTGGTCTCCAATACCTGTACCATAAAGGGCCAGTCACACGCAGTGTTATCTCCCATCACTGACACTGCCACAAAGCATAAGCCATCTCCACCAGTCCCATCCAACACTGCCAAGATGGGCTGGTCACACACTGCGATACCCTACACCATAAACCGTAGGCCATCTCTAGCAGTCCGATTCAACACTGTCAAGAAGGACTGCTCACGTGTATTGCTTGCTAACACTGATGCCATAAAAGATGTATCATCCACAGTAGTCCCCAACACCGGTACCATGAAGGACCAATCACGCACAATGGTCCTCAACACCATTGCCAAGAAGGACCGGTCGAGCACAGTGAAACCCTACACCGGCACCACAACGAACCATAAGCTATCCCAGCCAGTCCCATCCAACAGTGCCAGGAAGGCCTTGTTACGCCCAGTGGTCACAAACACTGGTGTCATTAAAGATCGGTTATGCACAGTGGTCCCCAACACCAGTGCTATGAAGGACCAATCATGCACAGTGTTAACCTCCATTACTAAAATTACCACGAACCATAAGCCATCTGCTCCAGTTGCATCCAAAAGTACCAAGAAAAACTGGTCACGCAAAGTGCTACCCTGCACTGCCAACACCACCATGAACAGTAAGCAATCTCCAGCAGTCCCATCCAACAGTACCAAGAAGGACCAATCACATCCAGCATTACCCTATTTTGATGACAACAGGGTCCAGTGCCGCGCAGTGCGGCTCAGAACAATTGCCAGTAAGTTTCAGAGGCATGCAGTGTCGCGCAACACTGATGCCATGAAGAATTGGTCACCTTCAGTTCTGCTAAACGCTGGTGCCATGAAGGATCGATCACCTGCAGTGCAGCCAAATGCTAGTGCCAGAATAGACCAGTCACCTGCAGTGCTGCCAAATGTTGGTGCCATGAAGGATCTGTCACCTGCAGTGCAGGCAAATGCTGATGCCATAAAGGATCTGTCACCTGCAGTGCAGGTAAATGCTGATGCCATGAAGGATCTGTCACCTGCAGTGCAGCCAAACGCTGATGCCATGAAGGATCTGTCACCTGCAGTGCAGCCAAACGCTGATGCCATGAAGGATCTGTCACCTGCAGTGCAGCCAAACGCTAGTGCCAGAAAAGATCAGTCACCTGCAGTGCAGCCAATCGCTGGTGCCATGAAGGATCTGTCACCTGCAGTGCTGCTAAACGTTGGTGCAATAAGGGATCAGTCACCTACAGTGGTTCCTAAAACCAATGTCAAGTGGGAAAGGTCATACAGACTGGCCTTGAAAAAAGGCTTCACTATCCATAAAATACTTGGCCAGGGGGCCTTCGGTAAGGTGATATTGGCCTCTCATCCCTCAACTAGCAAGTTGCTGGCGGTGAAGATAATTGAAAAGGCAAACGACCCTGATCCAAATTTTACCCTTAGAGAAGGTCGCCTCCTGAAAGCAGTCAGAAACAACCCGTTTATTACCCATCTGTATGGCTCGTTCGAATCAGAAGTAAGTCTTTTCATCTTTCAATTTCTTTATCTCTTTCCTGTATTGCACTCCCCTACTGATCCTATCCTCCTAAAATAGTTCTGTAAATGGGGCCTTTTTGGGAGTCAACTGTAATTTAAATGTAATTTAATGAAGTCTACGTCTCTTTTTTTCACACAGGACCAACTCATTCTTGTCATGGAATATCTAAACGGAGGGGATCTCTCGAATATGACAAACCGCAAAGCTCCACTTCCTGAGGACACCTTAAGGTAAGTCCAATGACTGGGTCACACTAGAGTTGGGGGTGGCTGACCACTGACGACAAGCAGTGACATAGCCAGGTCCTTCCAACTCAGCCCCGTCCATCCATACACCCATGATCTATAGGAAGAAGTCTGTTAATCTTTAGCTTTATTGGTCTGTGATGGTTGTGAATGCTAATATATTTCTTTCTTTCTCCATCAGAAATATCACTGCGGAAATACTATGTGGCCTGAAGTT
This sequence comes from Rana muscosa, assembly GCA_029206835.1. NCBI lineage: Eukaryota > Metazoa > Chordata > Amphibia > Anura > Ranidae > Rana > Rana muscosa. The sequence goes on from CM055122.1 coordinate 310,565,348, forward strand.
CCTGCATTCTAAGGATATAGTGCACAGGTAATGATTGCATTAACTGATTAATAATAGAGTTTATAATGGGTCACTGCACCTAAATTATTTTTAGTTATGGGAATATAATGCTGGAGTAATCACCCCTTGACGTCTTAAAATTTTTGGTGAATTAGGAACAATTTCTACCAGGGGTTCCCACTTATTTAGCCTTCCACAATGTCTCCTTCCATCTGCTGCAGAAGTCTCAGGGCTCATGACACAATCTATTAATAAAAAAATTCAAGAGGAGTGAGAGCTCCTCATAATGAATATAGCAGGTGGGCAGAGCTGAGATTCTACTGAAGGCAAATTTTAAAGAAACCGATATCAAGCCATAAATATAAAATTTTATTTTTATTAGACTTTAATGAACTTGTCAGAAAAGCATAGCTCACCATCCACTTTTTTTCTTTACAGAGATCTCAAGCCAGAGAATATTTTACTGAACGACGCAGGACATGCTAAGATTTCCGATTTGGGTTTGTCAAAGAGCGGTGTCTACGAATTCAAAAGAACTACTGGATGTAGCGGGACACTGCCTTACTTGGCTCCAGAGGTAAGTAACCTGCCGGATGTTACACTTAGTGGTCATCTTTACTCAGATATACCAAGTACAATTATTGGAGAAACTGTGTAAAAAAAGTTAAAGGGGTGCTCCCCCCCTTTCACTAAATGGAGAATTTCACCACTGATACTCCAGTCGTTTTCAGCGGGTTTCAAGGCCAGAACTATACCCCCAACAAAAGGTGGGAAGTTCTGAGCAGCAATGTTGGAGCTGCTTTGTAGGACCCAATTGAGACATGCAAATAAGATAGAACTTCAGCAACTGCTCGCCTGCTGTGGTCACTTTAAAGCGGAGTTCAACCCAAAAGTGGAACTTCTGCTTTAAGCACTCCTCGCCCCCTTACATGCCACGTTTGGCATGTAATTTTTTTTTTTTGGGGGGGGAGTGGAGGCTTCGTAAGGAGTGGGACTTCCTGTCCCACTTCCTACTTACACCTACGGTCCGCCTAGGCGACTCCTCCTCTACCCCTAGGAGGCCCCTCCCTCTAGGCAATCTCCTGGGACACGTGACAGGTCCCAGGAGATCGCCTGTCCATTCCGGGAGCGTAGCGCAACTCGCAAATGCGCAGTGCGTGCCCGGCCGTGAAGCTGAAAACGGTCACAGCTGGGTGCCCAGAATAGCAATGGAGGCGCCGAGGACAGGAGCGGGCAGGGGAGCGACACTCCGGGCGGCCGCATCGCTGGACCGTGGAACAGGTAAGTGTCTGTTTAATAAAAGTCAGCAGCTACACTTTTTGTAGCTGCTGACTTTTAATAAACATTAAAAGGCTGGAACTCCGCTTTAACATAGTGAGGCTTGTGAACATTGAGCTGTTGGGGTCAACATACGTTTATAAAGGGCAAATTCACCCTCTCTATTTGTCGTGTTGATTAGGGACAAACTTGGGTTTGTCAGAACCTGGAAGTTCTAACCAAACCCCAACCGATCAAATAAATAAAGCTGCCAATTTATTTTATCTACTCCGTCCAACACAAAAACAAGATGTTTTGACAATACATAAACTTTAAGCCCCACCTCCAATAGTCACAAGCCCTGCCCCAGTTTGATGTCTTTTGATCACGATTTTGGGAGTCCCGGGAGGCTTCCTACATTACAAATGCCAACATGAAGTCATGTCTGTCCCCTGCCTAAACCCAAAAATATTCTCATACCTCTTTCTCTCCCTTATTTTTCTACAGGTCCTTCAAGGTGATCCATACTTTACAATGGCTGATTATTTTTCACTGGGACTAATAGTATATGAGATGGCTGTAGGGAAACACCCGTTCTGGAAAGGCCAGAAGACCACAAAGGAAATGCTGCAGACAGTGCTTAACACACAGATTATTTATCCGGCGGGAATGAACCATGATCTCCGTGACCTCATCCAGAGGGTAAGTACGCGCAGAGCTTTACCTATTTGTAAGGGACAAAATACTTTCCAGATTATATATACTGTTGTTAGGATTTTAGAAAACACAATTTCACATTCTTACCTGCACACAATTATGTAGATCAGGGGTCTCCGAACATTTTAAACAAAAGGGCCAGTTTACTCTCTTTCAGACTTTAAGGTGGCCCAGTCTTTGGCCGATGGGAACAGAAACTACCCCAGCATTGTTAATTTCACTACTGTCTCAGGCTTGGTGGTCAGTGAGACTAAAAAAATTACATAGTGGGGGTTACTTACTAAAACTGGAGAGTGCAAAATCTGGTGCAACTCTGCACAGAAACCAATCAGCTTCTGGGTTTTATTGCCAAAGCCTAATTGAACAAACCAAAGTTAGAAGCTGATAGGCTGATACACAGCTGCACCAGATTCTGAGTGCTCCAGTTTTAGTAAATCTCCCCCCTGTGATTGTAGTCAGTAGGAAGAGAAATACTGGTCCCATCTTTGGTATAAGTGTGAGCAATAGTGCCCTCTTCCTTAAACAGACAGAATATAAACATCTGCTGGTATTGCCATTGTTCTAATAAAAATGAATGGCAGTTGTAGATTTAGTAAAAAGATAATTTTTAATACATATTATTAATTGCTATTAAAATCTATTATAAGCTAATATCACACAAATAAGGGACCACACTAAGAATAAATCTATTCCTGACACAGTAACAGGTTTGAATGTCAAAAGAAAGCTGAAACATATAACTGACGTAATCAAATTTAAACTGAGTGGGGTGGGGAGTTCTATTGTTCAGCTATTGTTGTTTTTTTCAATGTTTCTTATGTTATTTCATTCTCTTTTATAGCTCTTATGCATCGACCAAGAAAGACGAAAGATCAAGGTAATGGACCTCAGAAGGCACCCGTTCTTCAAGAACTTCGACTGGGCCAAGTTAGAGAAGAGACTGCCACCCATGGAAATTGACTTTAGATCTGCAAGTATATAAATAAGGGAGGAGAGAGAGAGAGAAAGAGAGAGAGAGAGAAAAAAAGAGAGAGAGAAAGAGAGAGAGGGGTGGAGGGTGAGTGAGAGAGCGGGGTGGAGGGTGAGTGAGAGAGCGGGGTGGAGGGTGAGTGAGAGAGCGGGAGGGGGGGTGAGAGAGAGAGCGGGAGGGGGGGTGAGAGAGGGAGGGGGTGTGAGAGAGAGGGGGGTGAGAGAGAGAGAAAGAAAGAGGAGGGAGAGACAGAGAGGGGAGTTGATAGAGAGAGGAGGCTTCATCTAAAGGAATGGCGTGTAGAGTGTAAAGACGCAGCCACTGAGTCCTAATGTGATATCTCCAGGGGGGTGCGGATGCATGTCCCTGAACTCACCCTGGGTGCGTTTAGGGCTGCGCATCTGCACAGATGTCACATTAGGACACAGCAGCTGTCGATAAAGCCGCATGTTCCATCAGACATCAATGTTTTTTACATGATTTCTGTACATTTATGAATGTGATACTCTTGATGTCATTAACCCGTCTCTACATTATGAGCATTTTGTAGGAGTCAGAGGATAACACTGACAGATCAATAAATAGATAGATAGATAGATAGATATATAGATAGATAGATAGATAGATAGATACATACATACATACATACATACACACAGGACACTACTGTGGGGGGGTGAAGTGTAGGGGGTCAGACTTCCCCAGGGAGTTTTGATTTCCTCCATGTTGTCCAGGTAGATATCAACTTCTGAAAGACATGGGATATCTGAATAGAATATTAGATTGACTTTTACAGGTTACAGGATGATTTGGGCACTCTAGACTGATGATTCAGGGACAATCCGATCGCCTTGTGGGGTCAGGAAGGAATCTTTTCCCCTTTGGAGCCAATTTGACCAAGGGGGGTTTTTCGCCTTCCTCTGAATCATCAAAAAGGTTTAGGGGTCTGAAAAGTAAGAGGATAACACTGTCCAATACATAGATAGGTGATAGATATATAGACAGACAGATAGATGATAGATAGAATTTTACAGGTAGACGATTTGGGTGCTCTAGACTGATGATTCAGGGACGATCCGATCGCCTTATGGGGTCAGGAAGGAATTTTTTCCCATTTGGAGCCAATTTGACCAAGGGGGTTTTTGCCTTCCTCTGAAACATCAGAAGGTTTTTTTTTATTTTATTTAGTTAGTCAAAAGACATGAAACACGGAATCAAAAGAATTGAAGAAGCAAAATGGCGAATAGAACAGCACAAAACAATGTCATATTCGAAGTAACAACACAGAATAAAAGACAGTATAGATACCTAATCCCCCTATTGCTTCACGTATCCCTGGCCAGAGGACTCATCAAAAGGTTTAAGGGTCTGAAAAGACATTACTTCTGAGGAAGTTCACCTTTCTAGAAACAAAAAAAAAAATACACATCTTTGCATTCATTATTTTTTCTTGCAGGAGCCTGGAAAGCATTGCACCCAAGATCAGTGGATCAGGAGTGCAATGTCAGACTCTTGTAGACAAGTCCTGCAGCTTTCAGCCTGTACCTCCATACACCAGTTCCTGCATCACATCTCTCCTGCAGGCAGTTCACACTGCCTCTGTGGACCGCTGAGGGTGTCAATACAATCTTAATGACACCCCCGGATCGGTTCACAGATCGCAGTGCGAACTGTTGATTCGGACAAGAATCAGAACGCATGTGTGAGAACACTTCCAGTGCGGGGGGAAAAAAAAGTCCCTGCACCTCTTTGAATGCAAATTCAATGCGAGTTCAGCCATACAACTGTATGGCTGAACTCGCATTGCACAGACATTGCATGTGATCGGCACCGCAGTGCGGGTGCGAATCACATTCAATGTTTGTCTTCCCTACAGTATGAACCCGGGCTCAACGAAAAAAATAACATAACATATATGCCCAACATTAGAAGAGTGGGTGGATGTGTGGCGGAAGATTCTAATGTTGTGCATAAAATGCCAAGACAGTTCAAATACCCCTCCAAGTGACACCTTTTTGCCATGAGTATACACGGAATTACACCCTAAAACACATTCTGCTACTTGTCCCAAAAATGGAGATACCACAAGTGAGAGACTTTTTGGGAGCCTAGCCGCATACAGTGCGCTTGCCGGACGTTACAAAAAGTCCTGCAAGCAGAATCTTTGGAGCGGTTTAGGAGCGCTGTATACACCGCCCTTGCCCACTGAAATGAATGGGCACTGCTAACGGATTCGGCAGCGGCAGCAGAGACACAGCCTGAGCCACTGAGTCCTAATGTGATATCTCCGGGGGGTGCGGATGCATGTCGCTGACCTCACCATGGGTGCGTTTAGGGTTGTGCACCTGCACAGATGTCACATTAGGACACAGCAGCTGTTGATAAAGCCGCATGTTCCATCAGACATCAAATCACATGCGATGTTGGTGTTCTCTACAGCAGTGTTTCTCAATTCCAGTCCTCAAGGCGCACCAACAGGTCGTGTTTTCAGGATTTCCATTATTTTGTACAGGTGATTTAATCTGTTTCACTGCCTTAGTAATTACCACAGCTGTTTTATCTGAGGGAAATCCTGAAAACATGACCTGTTGGTGCGCCTTGAGGACTGGAGTTGAGAAACACTGCTCTACAGTGTGAACTCGGGCTCAACGAAAAAAAGAACATATATGCCCAACATTAGAAGAGTGGGTGGATGTGTGGTGGAAAATTCTAATGTTGGGCATAAAATGCCAGGACAGTACAAACACCCCCCCAAGTGACTGCTTTTTGGAAAGTAGACACCACAAGGTATTTGCTGAGAGGTAAGCCGAGTCCATGGAAGTTTTTGGAAAATGACAAACAAACATTCTCACTTTAATGAGATATTTCTCATACATGCCATGAGTATACACGGAATGACACCCCAAAACACATTCTGATACTTTTCATGAGTATGGAGATACCACAAGTGAGAGACTTTTTGGGAGCCTAGCCGTGTACAGGAGCCCAAAACCAATGACCACCTTCAGGCTTTCAAAGGGTGTCATGTCTTAATTAAATGTGTTCGACAAACAGCCCCATCTCGCAATAATTGTGTATTCAATCCCCATCCTATTTGAAGGAAACATTGCTCATGTTCCTCAATGAGCACCTCTAAAGTCCCATATACACTGCCCCAAAAGGGCTTCTTTATATAACTTCATACCGGGATTCAGGTGCCATTGAGCAATTTCTTTATAAAAGGGTTTGCTCTGTATATTTTCTATATTTATTACTCATGTTCAGTAAACATTTTCCGCTGCTTTAGTAAATTAGCCACATGGTGTTCTTTGAAAACACTTTCAGTCCAATTTAAATGTGTCCCCCGAGCCTTTTGACCCCTTTCACACTGAGGCGTTTTTCAGACGCTAAAGAGCTAAAAATAGCGCCTGTAAAGCGCCTGAAAAACGCCTCCCTGCAGTACCATTGTGAAAGCCCGAGTGCGTTTACACTGGAGCGGTGCACTTTCCGGACGTTACAAAAAGTCCTGCAAGCAGCATCTTTGGAGCTGTTCAGGAGCTCTGTATACACTGCCCCTTCCCATTGAAAAGAATGGGCACTGCAAATCGATTCGGCAGCAGCAGCAGAGACACAGCCACTGAGTCCTAATGTGATATCTCCGGGGGTGCGGGTGCTTGTACCTGCACAGGTGTCACATTAGGACACAGCAGCGAGAGGGGCACACAGCCAGCTCTGCCATCCTCACTGGGGGCACAAAAAGCACAGCTTTAGGCTTCATCTGAGGGAATGGCATGTGCAAATTAGCCACATGGTGTTCTTTGAAAACACTTCCAGTACAATTTAAATGTGTCCCCGAGCCTTTAAAGATGAGTGAGCTCCCTCCAGGCACACCTGTCCTTAAAGAAGTACAGCCAAAGCTTGTTTTCTCCCACGGATCAAAGGAGATCAAAGCTGAAGCCCGCTGTACACTGACGTCACAGAGACGGTCCAGGCTGGGGCAAGATCACAACAATGAAGTTGGGTACCCAGCTCAGCCTCTCAGAGAGCCGCTTAAAAGTGGAGACCGCCGCTCCTGCCCCCTCCACAGCCCAATGCTCCAGTAAGCGGTGGGAGGGGCAGAGCAGACAGCGGTGATTGGCAGTCACCAGCTCTCTGCTCAGTAGGGGTGTTGATTATAATCTGCGTATCGATGAATCGTGATGCAGCCTTGAACAATTCTGCATGTAGGGAGCAGCTGCATCGCGATTGCACGAATTACATCATCCCAGCACGTCCTGCCTCTACTGGGTGGAAGGGAGAAGAGCCGCACTGGGCAGACCTGGGAGCTGTATTGTGGATATTGGCCGGTACACGGAAGATTGCTTCAGCCCATACAAAGTGCTGGGGAGTCTCGGTATCTTTTCAAAGCTTTGATGTTGTATTATGTCATGTATTATGTTAGCCGGAGCAGAAAAGAGCTCCAAACCCATTTTTCAACAGACTTGGGAAGGACCTTGCCGTGGTTCTGTTGCTCACAACCTGTTAAAGCCACTGCAGAGACCTGACTGTTTTGCTTTACTTAGATTTGTTCAGGAGGTTTAGGTGTGTTTAGGAGATCCTCTTGTCTAGTTATGTGATAATTTGGGTCTGCTAAGCACTGCAGGCAGTTCCAGCACAGCCTGCATGTAGTCTATTCCTCTCTCTCCCTTTCATCTTCCCTCTTCCTCTCCTCTCTGTCCCCCTCTCCTTCTCCCCCTCCCTCCCTCTACCTCTCTTTTTTTTCCCTCTACCTCTATCCCTCGCTACCTCTACTTCTTTTCACCCTCCCCCTCTCCTCCATCTACTTCTCTCCCCCTCTTCTCCTCTCCCTCTCCTATTCTCCCTCCCCTCCCACTCTCCCTCCTTCTCCCACTCTCCCCTGTTCATCTTTCCCACTCCCCTTTTCTCTTTAAAACAGACCAACTTCGCTCAACCCAGAGAAGACTTAAAGTGGAGTTGTACTTGTTTTTCAGTTTATTAAAAGTCAGCAGCTACAAAAAGTGTAGCTGCTGACTTTTAATAAACACACACTGACCTGTTCCACAGTCCAGCGATGCGGCCGCCCGAAGCCTCGTTCTCTCCCCCGCCTTTCCTTTGCATCGGCATCACTAGTGTGGGCACCCGGCTGTGACAGCTTGCGGCTCCACAGCCGGGTGCGCACTGCGAAAGCGCGAGTAACGCTGTGTTGTCCTGAATGGCGGAGCAATCTTCTGGGCCTGTGACGTGTCCAAGATTGCAGAGAGATAGGGGGAGAGGAGGAGTCGCCTAAGCGGTGCGAGTGGAAGTGGGGGCTGGGTACCTGTCAAAACTAGGCATCCACCCCCCCCCAAAAAAAAAATGACATGCTAAATGTGGCATGTCAGGGAGTTAGGACTCCTTAAAGCGGAAGTTCCACCTTTGGGTGGAACTCCGCTTTAAATTATATCTCTGGATCTTAAGCGGTATATTGTTAAATATATCAACTAAAAAAAAAAAAATACAAAAAAGCTAAATGTATTCTTTGGTCTCTTTGCAGTCAGCTCGCTGGTTGTGCCAACGCTTCCTATATTAATAAATTATGTAACAAAATAGCAAAGTCATCATATCAGTGTAAAAATAAGAAAAAATAAAATCATATCTTTATTAGCCAGATAAACCTTGTCTGTGCCCCTTCTCTGCTTTAGTTTCATTTGATCCCCCTGTACAAGGATAGTGCCTTCCCTGATATTACAATCCTGATCATAGTATGATAATTACTTACATTGTATAACAAATAAAACTTTACTAAAATTACCCCATGTTGTGTTTTGTCCATTTATTTTGTGACAAATTAGGATAATCGCAGGCTTTCTCTACTATTTGTCTTATTATAGGTATACGTTCTGTGACAGCAGGAAGGTAAAGTCACCTGGTTGCATCCAGGGGGGTAGATATATTTCGCCCAGATTCAGGCTTTACGCCGACTTATACAACTAGGTGGAGAGTTGTATAAGGCTAGTGGGCTCATGGATGACTCATACCTCTAGGGAGAGGGCTGGGCGTCGTGCAGACAGGGAGTTGATGAGACCAGCTAAAGCTTGTCAGCTCATTTAGGCCTCTATAAGAACTCCCAGCTTCATTAGATGTTAGCTCATGCCTGGAACCAGACCTGTGTGGACTGTCTAGGGAGAGTGAACCCCTGTGCGGTGAGACAAAGCCTGTGTGGCTATTTGCTTGGACATTTAAAACCAGGGACTTAGGGACTAGGACAGCACTAGGCTGATCCCAGTTGTTAGTTAGGAAACCTGTATGTTTAGTCAGAGGTCAACTTGACCAGGATTTATTTTGGTTATGTTTCTTTTGCTTTGCTGTGTTTTGTCACTGTAAATAGAAAATAAACCGCACCTTTTTGATTTTGAAAACCACAACCTCCGTTTGCTGGGCCTGTTTTGTGTGGGGAGCCCATCCCGGGGGTCACACACACCCGCTGCCGAGCTAACCCCCTCACAGTTGGTGGAGAATGCGGGTAGTTTTTTTTTAAGCCAGCATGGAGGAGATACTGAAACAGCTGGCTCTAGCAAATGCCAATCAACAGCAGACAAATGCAGGTTTGCAAAGGAGCCTTGCAGCCCAGCAGCAAGCTCATCAACAGAGCCTTGCAGCCCAGCAGCAAGCTCACCAACAGAGTCTGGAAGCTCAGCAACAAGCCCAGCAGCAATCTGAGGCCCGCTTCATAGACCTGTTACAGAAGCAAGAGCAGAGACTACAACAAATGGAAGCAGTAATGCAGCAACGTCCGCAGACCAGTGAGGAAAGCCGTCCCACTAATACCGCGTCCTTTGGGGTGAGTCGTTTATTGACAAAAATGACTGGAGAGGATGATCCAGAGGTATTTTTGACCACATTTGAAAGGACCGCTGAAAGAGAAAAGTGGCCTGAGGAGCAGTGGGCTGGACTGGTGGCTCCTCTGTTAACTGGTGAATCGCAGAAAGCTTACTATGACCTAGAGCCTAACCAAGCAAAAGACTATGTGATGCTAAAAGCTGAAATTTTGGCAAGGCTGGGTGTCACCCAGGCTGTCCGGGCTCAGCGTGTGCATAACTGGACTTTCCAGCTTGGAAAACCCCCCAGGTCTCAAATGTATGATCTCATTCACCTGAGCAGAAAGTGGCTACAGCCAGAGACTTTGTCCGCACCAAAGATTGTGGAACGTGTTGTAATGGATCGGTTTTTGAGAGCTCTTCCTACTGCCATCCAAAAGTGGGTAAGCCATGGAGACCCAGAGACGGCCGATGGTCTTGTGGATCGTGTGGAGAAATACTTGGCTACAGAGAACCTGACGGCCTCTTCCAGAGACACTCGGACTTTCCACCCTAAGACCAGACCATCCCCAGGGGCGGATAAGAGGATTCCAAGGGGTGAGGGTGGAGAGAGTGAGAGGGTGGGAGCTCTACCCCAAGTTTGGCGAGAACAGCCTGGGAAATCAGCGGCTCAAGAGGCGGCAAGAAGGATCGTTTGCTACCGCTGCCGGCAAGCGGGACATATTGCAGCCAATTGCCCGGTTGTGGAGGAACCCATGCAGTGTGACTTTCTGACGGGCAGACGTCAGTCGCTGTGTGCGACAGTCGCATGCACTGCCATTCGAGGAACTGAGAAACATTTATGCAAAATGTGTGTTAATGGTAGAAATGTTGTGGTATTGCTGGATTCAGGTAGCCTTGTGACCCTGATAAAAGGCTGAGTTAGTTAAAACAGAGGTCTCTGGGAATAGCAAGGTAGCTGTTATTTGTGTGCATGGGGACACCCGAGAGTATCCAGTGACTACAGTGTGTTTCGAGACCCCCAAAGGTACCCTCTCTCATCCAGTGGGCTTAGTATCTCAGTTACCGCATGACGCCATTGTGGGAAGGGATTTTCCGAAGTTCTGGGAACTGTGGGATGATCCTGAGCCCCTCACTGGTGCCCCTATGTACCAGGAATGTGATAGCCAGAACTCCCCTGAGAGTGGTGAGGACTCTCCGGAATTTCCCTTATCAGTATTGGCAGGGGAGACTCAAGAAACTGGAGAGGAGCCCACCTCCTCAGACGAAAACCTACTGTCTGTGGAGTTTTCTGATCTTGAGGTTCACAGGGAAAACTTTGCCACAGAACAGTTGAAAGACCCCGCCCTAATAAAGGCACGGGAAAACGTAGTGAAAATAGATGGCGAGTTAGTGAACCCAGATAATACCTGCACTTACCCATACTTCAGCGTAGAGAAGGACCTACTGTATCGGGTGGCAAAAAGGGCAGAAGAAACCGTTGAGCAGCTTGTGGTGCCCAAACCTTACAGGAAGTTGGTGTTGGAGTTGGCCCATGGGCACATTCTTGGAGGTCATCTGGGGACAGAGAAAACCCGAGAGAGGGTATTACAGAGATTCTATTGGCCGGGGGTGATGAAGGACGTAGAAAATTATTGTTCCTCCTGCCCTGTGTGTCAGAGGTTGGCCCCGATGCCACATTTCCGTAGCCCGCTGGTCCCTCTACCCATCATTGAGGTCCCGTTTGAGAGGATCGCCATGGATTTGGTAGGTCCTATAATCAAGTCCGCTAGGGGGCACCAGTACATATTAGTTATAATGGACTATGCCACCCGTTATCCAGAAGCGATCCCTCTCCGAAATACCTCGGCCAAAACCATAGCCAAAGAGCTATCTCTTGTTTTTAGCCGGGTGGGTATTTGTAAAGAACTGCTTACGGACCAAGGTACACCCTTTATGTCCCGGGTTATGAAAGAGCTGTGTAAATTGTTCAAAGTGACGCAATTGCGTACGTCTGTGTATCACCCCCAAACCGATGGGCTGGTTGAAAAATTCAACAAAACCCTAAAACAAATGTTGAAGAAAGTGGTGGATAGAGATGGAAAGGATTGGGACTGTTTACTTCCTTATTTGATGTTTGCTATTAGGGAGGTGCCCCAATCCTCTACGGGATTCTCCCCCTTTGAGTTACTGTATGGGAGACACCCAAGAGGGCTGTTGGATATTGCCAAGGAAACTTGGGAAAGTGAGAGTTCTCCCCACAGGAGTGTGATTGAGCATGTCGCCCTGATGCAAGATCGAATTGCACAGGTAATGCCCATCGTGAAGGAACATTTGGCCCAAGCGCAGTTGGCACAGCAGAGAGTGTACAACCGTGGAGCCAAGACCCGTACCTTTTCCCCGGGGGATAGGATATTGGTACTTGTCCCTACGGTTGAAAGTAAATTCCTTGCCAAATGGCAAGGCCCCTACGAGATAATGGAAAAAGTGAGCGAAGTGAATTACAAGGTCAGACAACCAGGAAGGCGAAAGCCCGAACAGATCTATCACGTTAATCTGTTGAAAGCCTGGAGGGATAGAGAGTCCCTAGTCGCAGACACTTGGTCACCAGCTCAAACTGGTTGCGTGATTCCTGAGGTTGGAATAGCAGCCACCTTGTCACAACCCCAACAACAGGAGGTTAAGGAGTTTGTGCTTCGCAACAAGGAGGTATTCTCGGAGCTGCCGGGACAAACATCTGGGGTAGAGCATGACATCATTACCCCGCCCGGTGAAAGGGTGAAGTTAAAACCCTATCGGATCCCAGAGGCTCGACGGGAGGCAATACGGGAGGAAGTACAGAAAATGCTGAACTTAGGGGTGATAGAGGAGTCCCAAAGTGATTGGTCTAGTCCCATCGTGTTGGTGCATAAACCGGATGGGAGCTGGCGATTTTGTAACGATTTTCGTCAGTTGAACAAAGTTACAAAATTTGACACCTACCCCATGCCACGTATAGATGAGTTGATCGACCGGCTGGGAACAGCCCGATACATGACGACTCTTGACCTCACAAAAGGGTATTGGCAAATCCCCCTGGCCAAGTCGGCCAAAGAGAAAACCGCATTTGTAACCCCAGACGGGGCGTTCCAATATAAAAGAATGCCGTTCGGGTTACAGAATGCGCCGGCCACATTCCAGCGGAAAATGGACCAGATGCTGAGGCCCCATCGGAAGTATGCTGCGGCTTACCTGGATGACGTAATTGTCCATAGCACAGATTGGGCCTCACATCTGCCAAAAGTGCAAGCAGTCCTGGACTCTGTTCGGGAAGCGGGGTTTACGGCTAACCCCAAGAAGTGTACCATTGGGCAGGAGGAGGCCAAATATCTTGGGTACACCATTGGGAGGGGAGTAATAAAACCCCAACTCAACAAAGTCGAGGCCATCCAGAGTTGGCCACGTCCCAACAGCAAGAAGCAGGTACGAGCCTTTCTGGGAATCGCTGGGTATTATCGGCGATTCATTCCCCACTTTGCTTCTAAGGCTGTGCCCCTAACCAACCTGACGAAGGGGAAAGGGTCGGTCATGATTAAATGGACCCCCGAGGCTGAGGCAGCATTCCAATTCTTGAAACAAGCCTTATGTAGCCAGCCAGTGTTGTACTCACCCGACTTCTCTAAAGACTTTGTCGTACAAAGTGATGCGTCAGATGTGGGGTTAGGAGCAGTATTGTCCCAGGTCTGGAACGGGGAAGAGCACCCAGTCATTTACCTCAGCAGGAAGTTGAAGTCCCATGAGGTAAATTACGCCACCGTTGAAAAGGAGTGTTTAGCGGTGAAGTGGGCTCTAGATTCCCTTCGGTACTACCTGCTAGGTAGGCACTTTGACATGGTTACGGATCACGCTCCGTTAAAGTGGATGGCTCAAAACAAGGAAACAAATAGAAGAGTGAATAGGTGGTTCCTGGCCCTCCAGGAATTCAACTTCACAGTAAAGCATCGCCCTGGCGTTCAAATGGGGAATGTGGATGCTTTGTCTCGAGTACATGAATGCCTGATTGCTGGTGTTCCAACCCCGAGGTTAAAACAAGAGGGGGGGGTATGTGACAGCAGGAAGGTAAAGTCACCTGGTTGCATCCAGGGGGGTAGATATATTTCGCCCAGATTCAGGCTTTACGCCGACTTATACAACTAGGTGGAGAGTTGTATAAGGCTAGTGGGCTCATGGATGACTCATACCTCTAGGGAGAGTGTGGGGCGTCGTGCAGACAGAGATGAGGAGACCAGCTGAACCTTGTCAGCTCATTTAGGCCTCTATAAGAACTCCCAGCTTCATTAGATGTTAGCTCATGCCTGGAACCAGACCTGTGTGGACTGTCTAGGGAGAGTGAACCCCTGTGCGGTGAGACAAAGCCTGTGTGGCTATTTGCTTGGACATTTAAAACCAGGGACTTAGGGACTAGGACAGCACTAGGCTGATCCCAGTTGTTAGTTAGGAAACCTGTATGTTTAGTCAGAGGTCAACTTGACCAGGATTTATTTTGGTTATGTTTCTTTTGCTTTGCTGTGTTTTGTCACTGTAAATAGAAAATAAACCGCACCTTTTTGATTTTGAAAACCACAACCTCCGTTTGCTGGGCCTGTTTTGTGTGGGGAGCCCATCCCGGGGGTCACACACACCCGCTGCCGAGCTAACCCCCTCACAGTTCCTTAACCACTTCAATACCAGGCATCTTCCTTCCCAAAAAAATACGTTTTTCTTTGTTTCTGCTATTTTCTTGTAAATTAGTACCTTTTCTTCTTCAATGACGGGCACTGATATGGCACTGATATGACTGCACTGACGGGCAATGATATGGCCACACTGATGGGCACTGATATGGCTGCACTGTTGGGCACTGATATGGCTGCACTGACGGGCACTGATATGGCTGCACTGACGGGCACTGATATGGCACCGATGAGGTGGCACTGAAGGTCACTCATAGGCGGCACTGATAGGTAGCACAGACGGGCACTGATAGGTGGGCACTGATGGACACTGGAGGGTGGCACTGATGACACTGGTGGGTGGAATTGCTGGGCATCACAAATTTTTTGTGCCATGATGGTGCCAGTCATTGCCCATTTGTGGGCACTGATTGGCATATGTTGTGCATACTTTTTTTACATGTGGATGGCCATGGGGGACTTACCTGGCCATCCACATGTTAAAGGCTTCCCTGGTGGTCCTGGGCAGCATCCTGGTGGTCTAGTGTGGGCATCCGAGGGGGGGGGCTGTGCTGATAAACAATCAGCGAGAACCCCCCGTCAGAAGAGCCGCCGATTGGCTCTCCTCTACTCGCATCTGTCAGATGCGAGTGAGGATAAGATCAGCCGTGATTGGACATGGCTTATCACGTGGTAAAGAGCCTCCACCAGACTGACACACCGCACCACCGATCGCCGCGATGCGTGCCCCCTGTGCGCGCGGCGGCTGTTATCCTGCTGGATGTCATATGACGCCAGTCAGGATAACTGAACCACTGCCCGGCCGTCATTCTGCTAAAGGCCGGGTGGTAAGTGGTTAACCACTTCAGCCCCGGAAGATTTACCCCCTTAATGACCAGGTCGTTTTTGCGATACGGCACTGCGTCACTTTAACTGACAATTGCGCGGTCGGGCAACGCTGTACCCAAACAAAACTGATGTCCTTTTTTTCCCACAAATAGAGATTTGTTTTGGTGGTATTTAATCACCTCTGCGGTTTTTATTTTTTGCGCTATAAACAAAAAAAGAGCGACAATTAAAAAAAAAAAAAAAAACACAATATTTTTTACTTTTTTCTATAATAAGTATCCATAAGATATTTGCTGAGAGGTAAGCTCCATGGAAGTTTTTTGGAAAATGACAAACAAAAAATATATAATGGAAAACTGCATACTTACCTTTCCGTAATTTTCCTTTCCTGGTGCCTACCCATGGCAGCATACCAATGGTTGTGGCTCCGCCCCCAATCAACCCACTGGACCAATTACAACTCTATAAAAGACAGAGTCAGTCCCCCCATACACCATTCTTGTAACTAGACTCAAACATTTAAGAACTAGAAAGGGAGGGTGTATGCTGCCATGGGTAGGCACCAGGAAAGGAAAATTACGGAAAGGTAAGTATACAATTTCCAGTTTTCCTAGTGCCTGCCATGGCAGCATATTAATGGTTAATAACTCGCTTACAGGGAGGGTAGCTGCAAAAATATTTTAATCTCGGGTAAAGAGTTGACAGCTGAAAAGCCTCTTTTTCCCCTCTTTTTTTTTTTTGAAGATGCTATGAGCAAGTACAGACTTCTATGGGTCATGAATGTGGAACGAGACGACCGGCTTGTTGTATGACCTAGAGCTTCTGGACAGATTTGTGTTACCGCCACCCAGGAAGCCATTCCCCACAGAGTAAGCATTCATTGACTTTGGGACTGGAGGACCACTAGCCCGATACATCCTCTGAATGAGACGAACAATGCAAGATGCCGAAGTGGTCTTCGATGTTGACAGTGTCCTTTCTTTCTTTCTCCTTTCTCTCCTTTTTTAAAAAGAAGCATGTTAGTGTCACGAGAAGCTTGAGCCCGACAAATAAAAGAAAGGCCTGCGAGAATCTGCTCTATCTAGTTCATGACGATCTGAATTGCTGGAACAATCCGCAGAAGCTGGAGACATCTCTTCCTGGCTAAGGTGGTTTGTAGAAGAAAACTCTAGGTATGAAATGGCGAGACCACCTTGCCAAAAAAAAGAAATGAACGTAATACAAGGGACCTCTTTCAGACTTGGATTTTCGACAAACTTCTGGCCAGAAGAAACGGTGTTTAGGAATAAGACAACAACTGCTTTATAGAGAAGATTCTTGCGTGTCTGCGAGTGGAGGAGCTGTGAGTGCATTGAGTGGTTGAAGGCAGACCTCCCTTGAATGTTGTGAGTAAAACCTTCTTTGCCACCATGACCCAGGCGCAAAAGACTTTCTGGCCTGAAGCCAAATTCAATCCATGGGCGCAACTCCACTTTCCTATTTTCCTCTGCTCAATTATTTGTGCGACCAACTCCAGGGACTCTGAATGTGGACGGAAGAGGGTTTTCCAGGACCTGCGATTGTGCGTCACCAGAAAAGGACCGTAGGAGGGACAGTTTGAACCAAGATCTTACTGATGAATCATGGCATTGTAGCTATGAAAGCAACTCGCCCCACTGTCAGGTGTTAGCGTCTAGCTGGATAAGAGGGTATCCATTGAAGTCACTGCAGGAACGAGGTGCCTTAACATCTGAGAGGAGATACACTGAAAGGGAGAGAAGACTATTAGAGGACTGTCCCACGAGAACAGCCCCCATCGGAAAAAACTGCTAGGTTAAGGACCGATCTTTGCTATTGATGCTTCCTTTGATCCGACAGATGATAGGACACAGGTTAAGGCCGGCTTGTTGCCTACTTGTAACAAGGATGGATTCGCCTCTTCAGGAGGATGCTAAGGCGGGATCTTGCCATGTGAGGAGCCCCTGACTTGTGAAAGCTGGATATTAAAGTCTCGGTATTTAATTGCCAGCCGCCCTGAGCTAATGAATTATCTAAGTTGGCGCTCTAAGCCAGATGAGCTGTATCTGATGCAGGAATAGACCAAGGGATGAGGTCCACTGGCAGTGAATTATCCAGATGAGAGGATTTGCTAAAATTCCCTGCCTCCGAGAATAGAACCTTCTGAGATCTCTTTTTAGAAAGAAAACACTGTAAACATGTGCGGGAATGTAACCGCGCCTCACTGCACCATTGGGGTGTAGGAGGGGAATGACCCAAGATGATCCAGACATTCTGTCACCAATATGGCTCTAGGGTATATAAAAAGTTTTTTTTTGGGCAATTTACTGGCCGATTGTACTACGTTAAAGGGGACCCCCATCCCCTGTAGGTGAGAATGGAGCTCTTCATTGAGATGAGTCAGGGCCAGTATATTGTCTCGTTAATGCGGACTACGCATCATCTTCTCCTAATTTGGAGCAAAAGATGCCGTTGGAACTTCTGTGAAAGGTCTGAGTCTAACGTGATTAAAAAAAGTAGACTGTGACACTGTAGATCCGGTTCCCCAATGCCTTGGGCGTAGAGAGCGTTGGACAACGGGAAACGAATAGTTCCAGACTTTGGAGCCGACAATCCTGACGTATCAACTTCTGTACAAGCTGGAACAGGATTTTCCCTTTCAACTTCGAGATTGAGGGTCTTGGTGTGCAAAAAAAAAGTACAGGCCTGATGCACTAGGATCTCCAGGAGAGGCCAATAGGAATGAATTGCGCAAGGCTTTTTTTTTTTCTCTTTTTACTAGAGCGGCAGCTCTGAACCGAGCCCTCCGCCAGGCCTAGCCAAAGGGGCATTTGATTCCCGGGAGGACTAGATGTATCCTCCTGTTTCCCTTCAATTAAAAGGGTAGCCTGGGGATCCCTTTGGCTTTCCCTATATCCTCTGGCAGATACCGTATGCAGTAGGGCCCGAGTGGAACCTTTCAATGTATCAGTGGCTGCCTTGGTCATAGCGTCTGAAGTCAACTTTAACTCCTTTAGTGACTTGATGGTTTCATCTGGCTCGGCCCCCCGTTTCAAGGCTACTTCAAAATTGATATACCATTCCTTCGTCGTCTTGGAGGCCGAGGCTAGAGCGGCTGCTGGAATACGTGCCCCATCAGCTGCCTGATAAACCCTTTTGAGGTCAAAATCCATCCTGCGAACCAGCATATCCTCCAAAAACTCTGCATCCTCTGAGGGGAGTGTCGCATTTCTTGCTAATTCACTGGCAGAGGCGACCCCTGATGGTGCAGAAAAATAGGATTTTTTGTACTCACCGTAAAATCCTTTTCTCTGACATCCATGGACTGACACGGTGTCTCTTTACACTTTACACGTGGGTTATGTCCCTGCTTGCAGGAGAAGACCTAGGCAGAATGTGAAATGTTATACATACATTCTAAAAGCCAGAGCTGAACAGCCCCACCCAGGGGGCGGTCCCTCCGGACATAACCCTCCCACTACAGTCAGCAGACTTCAGTTCGTAACAAAGCAGTACAAACTTAAAAGGAAGGGTGGGTGCCGTGTCAGTCCATGGATGTCAGAGAAAAGGATTTTACGGTGAGTACAAAAAATCCTATTTTCTCTTACCATCCATGGACTGACACGGTGTCTCTTTACACTTTACACGTGGGATGTCCCAAAGCAGTGTCAAGAGGGATGGGAGCAGTATAAATGGAAAAACCAAAACTTCACTCCAATAAGGCAGAGCTCAACGGAGGAGTCGCAACTTTAAACAGCGGCCTGCAGCACCCTGCGGCCGAAGGAAGCATCCGAAGATGCAGCCACATGAACCTTATAAAACTTAAAAGGCATGAACAGACGACCAGGTCGCCGTCTTGCACACTTGTGCAACCGACGCTTGATGTCGGCAAACCCAGGAAGCACCAATTGCCCTGGTGGAATGCGCCGTAACCGGAAAGGGAGGCGCCCGCCCTTTGAGAGCATAGGCTTAAATGACTGTTTGTCTGATTCCCCTAAAAATGATGGCAGATGAAACCGCTTGGCCCTGTTATGGACCAGAGACAGTCACAAACAGTGAGTCGGACTTCGAATAGAAGCAGTAGCAGACAGGTACACCCGTAAGGCTCGTACCACCTCCAATATGTGCAGCGCAAACTCTCTGGGATGCGATGGGTGAGGACACAAGGACGGGAGGGCAATGTCCTCATGTAGGTGAAAGGTCGACACCACCTTTGGCAAAAAAGGAAGGTCACGGATGCAACACCGCCTTATCCTTATGGATGACTAAATATGGCGACTTGCAGGACAAAGCCGCCAACTCAGACACTCGTCAAACAGAAGTGATTGCCACTAAAAAGGCCACCTTCTGAGACAAGACAAGAGGGGAATATCCCGGATATTCCCAAAAGGAGGTTCCTGGAGGACCGAGAGCACCAAATTCAGATCCCACGGTGGGAGAGGAGGCTTGACAGGAGGGAGCACATGGCGAACCCCCAACACAAGGTGCTAACTAAGAAAATGACCCGCTAGAGGTCGCTGAAAGAAGACGGCCAAGGCTGAAATCTGATCCTTGATGGTACTCAAAATCAAGCTTTTGGGTCACTCCACACTGCAGAGGACGCAGGATTCTGGGGACGGAATACGTCCGAGGACGCCAGTCCAGCGCTTCACACATGGCGATATAAGCTTTTCAGGCACGGTGATAGATCTGCCTGGAGGAAGACTTCCGTGTCCTTAACATGGTCAAAATGACCGAGTCCGAGAGACCTCGGTCCCTCAACACCTGGCTTTTAACAGCCCTGCCGTTAAAGCCAGAGACTGTAAGCCGGATGAAACATAGGACCTTGAGACTGAAGGTCCTCCCTCATCGGCAACCGCCAGGGAACGTCCGCGACGAGACGTACCAGATCAGCGTACCAGTGATAATGAGGCCAATCCGGAACAATTAGGATCGCCGGAGTTTATATCAGGAGATAAGGACCCTATGGGGCCACCAACGCATCCGAGGCAACGCCCAAGGATCCCTGGATCTGGCCACAACCTCGACCCTTGCGATTGAGTCGAGAGGCCATCAGGTCCACATCCGGCGTGCCCCACCGTCGGTAAAGGAGTTGAAATATGCAAGGACCACTCTTCTTGGTCCGGTGTCTGGCGATTGGCGACTCAGATAGTCCGCCTGCCCATTGTCTATGCCCAGAATGTAAAATGGCCTACAGAGCCGGCACGTTTCTTCCGGCCCACTTCAGGATACGGACTACCTCGGAAGCCGCAGCTGAGCTCCGAGTTCCCCCTTGATGGTTTACATACGCCACCGCCGTGGCGGTGTCCGACTGGCTCCTGATGGAGCGACCCCGTACTCTCTCCGACCTGAGGAGAGACACAGTCTGATGGCCCGTATTTCCAGAACAGTGATTGGTAAACGGGCTCGTCCGGAGTCCAAGGCCTGAGCCACAGGACTCCCCAGACTCCACCCCAGCCCGTCAGGCTGGTGTCCGTCGTGAGTACCGTCCATTGGATAGGAGGGGAACGACTTTCCGGACCGAAGAGCCGAGGATCTCAACCACCATGTCAGGGGAGCCCTGACCAGGTGAATCACCTGGATCTGAAGATTCAAGGACAACGGGGATTTGTCCCAGGTGGACAAGATCTCCTTCTGCAATGCCCTGGTGTGTGATTGGGCATACGGAACGGCCGCGAAGGAGGCCACCACGAGTCTCGGGACTCTCATGCAAAAAACGGATTGACAACCATTTTTGGGATGTCAGCACCCGCACCGCAGACTGAAGTGTCAGCAACTTCTCCAGAGGTAGGATACCTTTGCCTCCAAGGAGTCCAGAATCAGAACTAGATACTCCAGACACTGAGTCGGGACCAGGACTGACTCCTGAATGTTCAGGAACCACCAGAGTCCCTGAGGGTCTAATTGACGATAGTCACCTTTCCTCTAAGTCTGATCCACTTTCTGCTCTTAGCAGAAGATCGTCCAGATAGCCCACGACAGCAATACCTCGCTGTAACAGAAGGCTAGAACCGAAGCAAGCACCTTGGTGAACACCCTTGGTGCCGAGGCTAGGCCGAAAGGAAGAGCCACAATCGATAGTGGACTTCGCTGATCGCAAAGTGCAGAAACTTGTGGTGACTTGCGCAGATCGGAACATGCAAGTAGGCGTCCTTGAAGTCCAAGGACGCCAGAAGAAAATCCCTTTGGTGGAGTGTAGCGATCACTGTGCGAATGGATTCCATGCGGAATTTCTGCACCTTCTCGAAGGCATTCAGGGCCTTGAGGTCCAGGATAGGTCGAACCACGTCCTATTTTTGGGACGACAAACAGATTCGAGTAGAATCCCTGAAAAAAACTCTCCTGTGACGGAACCGGCACAATCACTCCGGACCTGATCAAATCCTGTACAGCCCCCAAAAGGGCTGCCCGACAGGTAGGAAGGAGAGGAAGATTTGAGGGAAAGAATCTGTCTGGGGGCCAGGATCGGAATACTATCCTGTATCCTGAGGTGACCACCTCGCACACCCACCAGTCGGAGATTCGGGAGGACCACCGATTCGTGACTTGCGAAGTCGTCCCCCCACCCCAGAGTCGGGCGGAGGCAAGACTTCACGCGGAGGCGGGCTTGGGAGCCGCTTGTTTGGCTTATGCACCCAGGGGCACTTGTGCCCACCAGCCGCACTGCCGTCAGTCTGAGAGGGCCTACCCGTGGACTCTGACTGACGAAAAACCCTGTTTTGCTGGAAAGGAAGGCCCCTGTTTGCGGCGGGCCTCCTCACCCTTGCTAGTCTAAGGAAGAAGAGTGCCTTTACCTCCCATGACATCCATGACGATGTCATCCAGAGCAGCACCGAAAGGTCTACCACCTTTAAATGGTAGATCCGTCAGGAGCTTCCTAAGGCTAGGTCAGCAGACCAGCACTTCAACCAGATAAGACGACGCAATACCACCGCCGAGACAGAGGCCCTGGATATTAAAGGGGCCGCGTCCAACGTGGCGTCGCACACATAAACCAGGCCCTGAACCAGTTGGTGGGCCAAAGCAACTGTGTCTGGAGGAAGATTATGCTCCTGTACAGCTAGGTGCAACATTTTTGCCCAACCTGTAAGTGTTTAAGACACAAGGGTCGCCGCTACCACAGGCCGTAGGGCAGATCCCAACAAGGCAAACATGGCTCTGCGCACCACTTCTGACCTCCTGTCAGTGGGGTCCTTAATGCAGGAGTCCCCTCCATCGGGAGAGTGATGGCCTTGCTCAACCGGGCGACTGGAGGGTTGCCCCTGGGGGAGAAGCCCACTTTTTAAGTAGGGCATCTTCAAGGGGTATCTGATAGACAAACGCAGCGGGACCATAAAAAAATTCTTCTGCGGCTTTTCCCAGACCTTATCAATGAGCTGGTCAAAGAAAGTACATATGGAAAAACCTCTTTAGAAGGCCTGGCCTTAAAAGAACCAAAGGAGACTGTATCCGCCTGACGTTCTGCATCCGCAGCATTTTAGTTTGAGAGTGTCCCTCACCGCAGTCATAAGTACACTAACAAGCGCCCTGTCATTTACTGACTCAGAACTGGAGTTTTCCTCATAAGGAATGTCCTGTTCAAAACCATCCAATACATTCAGAACTAGGGTCCTGAGCGGTAGTGGCTAGGCCCATATCTGAATCAGCGCACTGCCCTCATGAAGTAAAGTGGGGAGAGGGCGCTTTTTTGCTCCCTTGCGCTTGCACACAGCTCCCATCCTGGTCAGAAATGATTCCAGGACTGCCCACAACTGGTCCCTAGGGACCGCAGGTGCTGAAGCACTGCCTGTTGTCCACTGACATTTAGGGGAAGCTGGTGACAGAGACTCCATATTGCCCCCCTCTGAGACTCCTCAGATAAAAAGTCCACCCACAGGCAGTGCTGACTGAGGAGGGGGCGCCCAGGTGACTCACCAAACCGGACCAGGGACCGCTCAGTTCCGCTGTCTGTACCGCGCTGTGTCAGCGCTGGTGAGCTGTGAGGAGATTGTGAGGAGATTCACGCTGTTACAGCAGCGCTAGAGGCCAAAACTAGTGCTGAAGAGCGCGCGGGCTACAAGAAAATGGCCGCCGCACTTCACTGAGGCGATCTGCGGCAAGATGGCCGCCATGACTCAGCAAAAGTGAAAAAAAAAAAAAAACAGCACACACACAGCGCCACTCGGCGCTCAGGCCCCAAAACACACAAAAAAAGGCCCCAAGCATATCTGCAGACCAGCATTAGCCCCTCCAAGAACAGTGTGACCCCCAGGCACCCCACACAGCACAGCACCAGCAATGGTGACAGAGAGTGACAATGAAATACAGGGGGAGACAGGGAAAATCCCCCACAGAGAAACACAGCCTTTTGTACTCACCTGCAGGCAGGAGAGACTACTTACCCGTCCCCTGAGGGACCCACTGGTGTGTTTCTGACAGGACTATCACAGTGCAGTACTGAGTAGCTGTCGGCCCGGTCCACCGCGAAAGATACAGTCAGTCAGGAACTGTTCAGTCTTGAGAGGACCGTGGGAGCATGAAAGCAAACCCGGCCACCCCTGGAGTCATGGGGCCTGTCGTGAACTGAGTCTCACGCACACAAGGCGAGGATCAGCACGCTCGATGGTCGGACAGGGAAGACTACGAGGATATCTTGTACCCAACCTGTTGCCCAGCCGACAGTTGATAGAAAATTCTCAAAAATAAAATAAAAAAGAATTCCAGAAAAGGAATAAAAATAGGTCAGGAGACTGGCTCCAGAGAGAGCCACGTCTTCTCCTTCTGCTAGGCAGAAAAAAACTGAAGTCTGCTGACTGTAGTGGGAGGGTTATGTCCGGAGGGACCGCCCCCTGGGTGGGGCTGTTCAGCTCTGGCTTTTAGAATGTATGTATAACATTTCACATTCTGCCTAGGTCTTCTCCTGCAAGCAGGGACATAACCCACGTGTAAAGTGTAAAGAGACACCGTGTCAGTCCATGGATGGTAAGAGAAAATGGCTGTGCGTTTGGATCAGCTGGGGGGCACAGTTTGCGAGGACTGTTATAGGCGACCGGGCCTCCTTCCATCTTCAGTTTTATTGTGGCCACAGATGGATCAGGCAACCCTGACAAAAAGGAGGGACCTCCTTCTAATGATAGTTCCCCGGTTTCACCCGCACTGATCCCCTGCGTTTGCTTGCCAGACCGGGTTTCCCACGGAACCTCTACTTGATGAAAGGACAGCAGGATCTCGGGAACAAACCAACTCATGGATTGATTCCCCTATCAACTTTTTAAAAGTGGCTAACGATTCCTGACCCTCTTTCTCTTGATCTCTGGCTGCTTGTAGAAAACAGGAACTGCATAACAACTTTTTGGGAAGTGCATCATTTCCACAGACCCAGCAGGCTCTGCCTTTGGGGTGGATGGGACCACGTGGAGAGGGAGGTTTTTTAGCCGAATGCAAGGACCTGCGGCTATGAGGTGGGCGGGCTGAAGAAGAGTGTATCTCCTTTGAGGCATCATGAGCCTTGGACCTCTTATCCTCCTCTTTATGTTCTGATTGATGCTGCAGGCTGTAAGAAAGGAAAGACAGAGATTCTGTTTTTCCCCCAAACAGGATACCAGAGTGTTCTTTTATTAAACTTACCTGGCAGTTGCAGCCACTTACCTAGTGGTATGCTGAGGATCTTTTTGTAATACTGGACTGCGGGGAACGGCTGTCAGAAAGGAAAACCAAAAAAGGGGTTAACCTTATTATGACTCCCTTTGGGGGTTTTCCATTTTTTTTTAAAAAAAGGTCAGAATGACAGAGAAAAACCCCCTGTATACCTATAAGTAATCATAATATGGATACTCACGAAAAAGATTTAGCAACTAAACAGATACCAATCTACAAACTGCCCCAAAACTAGGAATAAAAGACATTTTCTTCCTATCAGTAGATCACTGCATGATTTACCTTTTACTGGCTTCATAATGAGGGTGTGACCAGAAGGAACTCTCTTCCTGGGCTGAAGGAGATATTAGCCTAACTAGAGCTGCTGTCAGAATGAAGGCATTCGGTTTACTTTATGCAGATGAGCTTAGGGTGAACCAAGATGGCTGTCAATGGCTTCACGAGGCTACCGCGCATGCGCCGAATGACGTCACGCCTCCGCAACACGGCTCCGCCTCCGGGAAGGATAAGCCAAACACAGAGGAGCCACGCGAAGCGCCACACATACAATCATGGTCGCAGCAGCTGCCATATCCCCGTATGACGGGGACCAGACTCAACCCCGAGGGGGAAGAAAACGAGTGACATGGCTCAGGTACCCAGAAGTGCATAAAAAGGACTTAGGTAGCAGGAAACGGAGCTCAGAAAACATGGGGCAAAGGTGAGTGCCTAACCTGACACAAAACACCAAACACCCCTGCAGCGAACTTAATAACAGAAAGCAAGTGGGCATAGAGAAGTCCCTGTATTAACAACCAGACCCCAGTGCTACCTGATGCACAACTCCCAGAGCTGTACACGTCTGTGGGAGGCAGTCTTTACTTGGAGCAGTGTCTTTCAATAAATAGAGGAAATACCTGAACTCCATACCCAGAAAAGATCCACAGAAAAAATGGGCTCCCATACTTTTCTGGCGCATTTAGCAGCCCAAGTTATGGGACTCCATATACAGGAGAGCATGAACCTGTAATGGTGGTGCCATATAGCGGCATGGTAAGGGCTGATTCCAGGTAATCCATTTGATTTGATCCATTTGGTTTGCGGACAGAAAAAAGAATGGTGTATGGGGGGACTGACTCTGTCTTTTATAGAGTTGTAATTGGTCCTGTGGGTTGATTGGGGGCAGAGCCACAACCATTGGTATGCTGCCATGGAAGGCACCAGGAAATATATTTTTTACACAAAGTTGTCACTTTAATTACATATTTCTCACACATGCCATGAGTATACATGGAATTACACCCCAAAACACATTCTGCTACTTCTCCTGAGTATGGAGATACCACATGTGAGAGAGACTTTTTGGGAGCCTAGCCGTGTAAAGGAGCCCAAAACCCAATGACCACCTTCAGGCTTTCATTAATTGAATGTGTTCAACAAACAGCCCCATCTCGCAAACCAAACATTTATTCCTAATTAGTACATAATTGTGGATTCAATCCCCATCCTATTTGAAGGAAACATTGCTCATGCTCAGTAAACATTTTCCGCAGCTTTAGTAAATTAGCCACATGGTGTTTTTTGAAAACACTTCCAGTCCAATTTAAATGTGTCCCCCGAGCCTTTAAGGAGGAGTGAACTCCCTCCACGCACACCTGTCCTTAAAAGGAGAAGTACAGCCAAAGCTTGTTTGGCTGTACTTCTCCCATGGATTAAAGGAGATCAAAACTGAAGCCCGCTGTCGGCTGACATCACAGAGTGGGTCCAGTCACAACAATGAAGTCGGGATCCGCCCACATGCCAAGACCGGTACCCGGCTCAGCCTCTCAGCGAGCCACCTCCGGCCCCCTCCACAGCCTAATGTTCCAGTAAGCTGGGGGTGGGGTTTTTGAGGGGTAGAGCAGACAGCGGTGATTTGCAGTCACCAGCTCTCTGCTCAGTAGGGGTGTTGATAATACACCTATCGATGCATCGCGATGCAGCCTTGAACAATTCTGCATGCTGAGAATGGCTGTATCGCGATTATGTGAATTACGCCCTGCCTCTACTGGGTGGAAGGGAGAAGAGCCGCACCGTATTGTGGTTATTGGCCGGTACACGGAAGATTGCTGCAGCCCATACAAAGTGCTGGGGTGTCTCGGTATCTTTTCAAAGCTTTGATGTTGTATTATGTCATGTATTATGTTAGCCGGTGCAGAGAAGAGCTCCAAACCCATTTTCTTTTTCGTACATCACGGGACACAGAGCGACTTAGTCATTACTAATGGGTTATATAGTTTACCTTCAGGTGTTGGCACTGGCCAATTCCAAACCGGAAGTACCCTCCCCTATATAAGCCCCTCCCACCCGGGAGCACCTCAGTTTTTTGCCAGTGTCTAAGGTGTTGGCCAAAGAGTAACATGTGTTTTCACTGGGCTTGCGTACAGGTTCTTTTGGGCCTTAGTAAGCTGTTCCGGATCCCACCAAAAAAGCTTCATAGCTAAACGGTCGGTACCCGGGCCTTGCAGCAGAAGAGCAAGGTTTTGCCTGTAATGCTTCTCTTAGGAGGGCTGGACCCTGGGATCCAGAGCTCTGGTCATACCCACGACCAAGACGCTGTCTGTGCAGGGTGCTATACAGGTCCAGGGGAGTGGAATCCTTGGGAACCCGGTCCCTGAAGGTTTAATTACAATGCCTGCCGTGATAGGTGAAGTTTGGACTTTTGTGGACCAAACAAAGTCCTGCGGCGGGGATCAGGTAAGTGGGGGCCCTCAGGAACTTGGTTCTATTGGGGGACCCCCAAGCCTAATTTGTCTTTCTGTCTGTTACCTAACGGTATTCCCGCTAAATATCTGTGTTTGCCTATAACTACTGAAAATGTAAAATTTTAATAGTAGTCAAGAAAAAAAAAAAAAACAGGGACCGCGGTACCTGTGTTAAACCACTAGAGGCCGCTGTAGTCCATTTTTCTTGTAAATGTGGATCTTTGGTTTTCTCAACTCAAAAGATCCAGGCAGCTGGTAAGTTTCTCTGAGGGAATCCACTTCCTCTGCCCTGTTGCTGCGTTCATCCACCGCACAGGCCCTCCGGCAAAAAGGGCCCTGGCTCCTAGTCCTCTGTTGGTTTTCGAAAAGGGCGCCATTGGCGCACGGGCGCGCGCGCGGGCGCGTGCACGCGCCTCCTATGAAAAAAAAGGGGCGGGGCGGGTGGATGACGCTCGATGCGCGCCGCGGCGCTTCTGCGCATGTGCGGGCGTCCCAGCATGGTTAAAAGACACAGTACAAGTGTCAGCTGCATGCAAACAGAGCTAGCAACAAACAGTGGCACACAGAGGCGGTTGATGCAGGCATCCCCATAGAAAGGCACTTTAGTGGACACCAGCTGGTATATAGCAGCACCTGTGTTAGACTATTACCAGCAAAAATTGGTGTATGACGACGGGAATACCTCAGCTTTGTGCTTAAGGGATATGTCGTCCAGACGCTCCGGAAATAGATCTTCCAGGAAGCCAAAGGGGTCTCCATCGGGCTCTGAGGATATTGGGCATGCTTGCACTGCACCAATCTCCCCTGAGAATGCAGAGGTCAGTAGCCGTAGAAACCCCGCAGGAATGCCTGGTGCTGCGGCTGTCCCCAGTCCACCAGCTCCTGTATATATAACAGAGGAGGTTTTATCCTCAACTCTGGGAGGATTGGAAGAGAGATTAACAGCATTGATCGCTGCTTCCCTGTCACAGGAAAAGCGCGTCCGATCTCCGTCTCCTCCTTCAGAGTGCCTGTTAGTGGAGGAACAGCCCCACACAGAGATCGACCTACCTGAAGGGGATCAGGATGAGGTTGATTCACTTATAGAGGAATCAACAGTGGAAGAACCTTTCTCAGCTTCTCAGGCTGAAAGATTATGGGTTCAGTCTCTGACTAACATGGTCCGATCAGCATTTAAAATGCCTCTGGCGGAACCACCATCCACTACGGTTTCCTCGCTGGGGTCGCTAAAAGCTCCCCAGGCGGTCTGTTCCTTCCCAATCCACCCTTTATTAGAAGGGCTTATTTACCAGGATTGGGAGCATCCTGATAAAATATTTGCTCCCCCCAAGAGATTTCCGGTGATCTATCCCATGGAGGATAAGTTCATAAGAAAATGGAGGGTCCCTATAGTGGACGCAGCCATCTCTTCTGTTAACAAATCACTGACATGTCCAGTAGATAATGTTCCAATGTTCAAAGACCCAATAGATAAAAAATTGGAGTCTTTACTAAAATCTGCTTTCTCTACAGCAAGTATGGTGACACAACCTGCGGTAGCAGCGATTGGAGTCTGCCAAGCAGTGAAAGATCAGTTGAAACAAGTCTTAAGGGACTTACCAGATCAGCAGGCTCATGCCCTAGCTGACCTGCCTAGAGCCTTGTGTTTTGCGGTGGACGCCATAAAGGATACAATCCAACAGGCCTCCCGCTTTACGCTGTCTATAGTACATATGCGTAGGCTTCTGTGGCTCAAAAACTGGTCTGCTGAAGCTCCCTGTAAAAAACTGCTGGTTAGCTTCCCATTTCATGGAGAACGCTTATTTGGAGAAGATCTGGACAAATATATCCAGAAAATTTCTGCCGGTAAAAGTTCACTCTTACCGGTTAAGAACAAGGGTAGAAGTCCTTCTTTTAAGAGGCCTACCTCTCCAGTCCCGGGCACATCGGCTGTGAAGCAGTTCCGACGGCCTCCGCGGTCAAATTCAGGGGGCAGAAATCAGGGACAATCACAGGGTAACAAGAAGCCCTGGATCAAGAGAGGTACAAAACCTCCCCCTAAGGCATGAAGTATTGCCCCCGCTCAATCGGGTGGGGGGAAGACTTCAGTTGTTCACAGAGACCTGGCGGGACACCATCAGAGACAGATGGGTGCTCTCCGCAGTAAGTCTGGGATACAAGCTGGAGTTAAAAGGCACTCCTCCTGCCCAATTTATGAGGTCAAACGTGCCAAGAGATCCCCAAAAGAGAGGATCCCTCCTTCTGGCACTAGAACAACTATTGCTCCAAGGGGTAATCATGAAGGTTCCCCTGGAAGAAAGCGGATTCGGGTTTTACTCGAACCTTTTCACAGTCCCCAAACCAAATGGGGACGTGAGGCCCATATTAAATCTAAAAGGGCTAAACAAGTTCCTAAATATCAGGACCTTTCGGATGGAGTCGATCCGATCAGTGGCCACCGCCCTACAAGGGCAGGAATGGCTAGCCTCGATCGACATAAGGGATGCTTATCTGCATATTCCCATCTTTCCGGCCCATCAGAAATTTCTACGCTTTGTAGTAGAAGGGCGCCATTTTCAGTTCAGAGCCTTACCTTTCGGTCTGGCCACAGCACCACGAGTGTTCACAAAAATTCTGGCCCCATTATTGGCCAATCTAAGAACACAGGGTGTAACGATAATGGCATATCTAGACGACCTGCTACTAATAGACCACTCAGTGGAAAAGCTGGAAGTAGCTATTCACAAGACAATCGAGTATCTGGAATATCACGGTTGGATTATCAACCGGGACAAGTCAGCTCTAAGACCAGTCAAAAGTCTGGAATACTTAGGGCTAAGGCTGGATTCAAATCAGAGAAAGATTTTCTTACCTCCAGAGAAGGTGTCGTCTTTAAGAAATTTGACCCACTTAGTGGGTACAAAAAGAAAACCATCCATACGTCTCTGCATGAGGCTGCTGGGAAAGATGGTGGCTTCATTCGAAGCGGTACCCTACGGTCAATTCCATTCAAGGAATTTGCAAAGGGCCATACTGTCAGCCTGGAACAAAAAAGTTCAGGCTTTAGACTTACCAATGTCCCTGTCCCCTTCCGTTCGCAAGAGCCTCCATTGGTGGTTGGTGCCCCAGAATCTGGAAAGAGGGAAACCCTTCAGTCCGGTTTCTTGGAAGGTGGTCACTACAGATGCCAGCCTCATCGGCTGGGGGGCAGTGCTGGAGCAATGGTCTCTCCAGGGCAGGTGGTCAGAAGCAGAAAAGGCCCTGCCCATCAATCTCTTAGAGATACGAGCAGCCCGGTATGCCCTAGTAGCATGGACATCCAAACTCCAGGGGTCCCCTGTCAGAATTCAATCAGACAATGCCACGGCAGTGGCATATATCAATCATCAGGGTGGCACCAAAAGTCGTGCAGCCCAGAAGGAAGCAAATTGCATCCTGGAGTGGGCAGAAAGATATGTCCCAGCCATATCCGCGGTTTTCATCCCAGGAGTGGAAAATTGGAGAGCGGACTTTCTAAGTCGCCAACAATTATGCCCGGGGGAATGGTCTCTTCACCCCGAGGTTTTCCAGGCAATATGCCAGCGGTGGGGAACACCGGATGTAGATCTGCTAGCATCCAGATTCAACGCAA
Organism: Rana muscosa; assembly: GCA_029206835.1. NCBI lineage: Eukaryota > Metazoa > Chordata > Amphibia > Anura > Ranidae > Rana > Rana muscosa. Next base: position 310,596,553 of record CM055122.1, read on the forward strand.
AGGTGGACAGGTTTGTGTCTCGCACAAGGGATCCCCTAGCTTGCGGCTCGGATGCCCTAGTGTTCCCTTGGGATCGGTTCAAGCTGATATATGCATTCCCACCGCCACAATTGTTACCACGATTACTCCGCAGAATCAGGGTAGAAAAGAAACCAGTGATTCTGGTGGCTCCAGCGTGGCCCCGAAGGGCATGGTACGCGGAGATTGTAAAAATGTCAGTGAGGAGTCCTTGGACCCTCCCACTTCGTCCGGACCTGCTGTCGCAAGGACCGATATACCACCCTTCCTTACCAGCCCTAGGTTTGACGGCCTGGCTATTGAAGCCCACATTCTGAAAAAGAGAGGGCTCTCTAATTCTGTGGTATCTACCATGATCAATGCCAGGAAACCGGTATCCAGGCAGATCTATTATAGGATCTGGAAAGCGTACATTACGTGGTGTGAGACCAAGAAATGGCATCCACGTAAGTACATGATAGGGAGGATTCTGGACTTCCTACAGTGGGCTGTAGATAGGAAGCTGGCCTTGAGTACTATCAAGGGTCAGATTTCGGCCTTGTCAATATTTTTTCAAAGGCCCTTGGCTTCGCATTCACTAGTCAAAGCCTTTATACAAGGAGTGATGCGTATTAGCCCTCCGGTTAGTATTCCCATATGTCCTTGGGACTTAAACCTGGTTCTGTCGGTTCTACAGAAACAACCGTTTGAACCATTACAACACATTTCCTTGGTTCTTCTCACCAGGAAATTGGTTTTCTTAGTAGCCATTTGTTCGGCTAAAAGAGTGTCGGAATTAGCAGCTATGTCCTGTAAGGAGCCATATCTGGTTGTCCATAAGGACAGAGTAGTATTACGTCCTCATCCAGCCTTTCTTCCTAAGGTGGTATCGAGGTTTCATTTGAACCAAGATGTGGTTCTTCCTTCTTTTTTCCCCAAACCTAGCTCAGTAGAGGAAAAGTTATTACATTCTTTGGATGTGGTAAGAGCAGTTAAAGCTTATCTAAAAGCCACTGCTCAGATTCGCAGAACGGATTCTTTGTTTGTTCTGCCGGAAGGCCCCAGAAGGGGTCAGGCAGCATCAAAATCTACTTTAGCCAAGTGGATTCGACAGGTCATAATACAAGCCTATGGCTTGAGAAAGAGACCGCCTCCGTTCAAAGTTAGGGCGCACTCCACAAGAGCGGTTGGAACTTCATGGGCAGTGCATCACCAGGCCTCCCTGGCTCAAGTATGTAAGGCCGCAACATGGTCTTCGGTACACACGTTTACTAGATTCTATCAGGTAGACGTTAGAAGTCAGGAGGATGTCGCCTTTGGGCGCAGTGTGTTGCAGGCCGCAAAAGATCCTCATGCCTGATGGCGCCCAGCTTATGTACCCCCCCCTCATTTGGCATTGCTTTGGGACGTCCCATTAGTAATGACTAAGTCGCTCTGTGTCCCGTGATGTACGAAAAAGAAAAAGGGATTTTTATAACAGCTTACCTGTAAAATCCTTTTCTTGGAGTACATCACGGGACACAGAGCTCCCACCCCTCTTTTTGGGACACTTATTGCTTGGCTACAAAACTGAGGTGCTCCCGGGTGGGAGGGGCTTATATAGGGGAGGGTACTTCCGGTTTGGAATTGGCCAGTGCCAACACCTGAAGGTAAACTATATAACCCATTAGTAATGACTAAGTCGCTCTGTGTCCCGTGATGTACTCCAAGAAAAGGATTTTACAGGTAAGCTGTTATAAAAATCCCTTTTTTCAACAGACTTGGGAAGGACCTTGCCGTGGTTCTGTTGCTCACAACCTGTTAAAGCCACTGCAGAGACCTGACTACAATTCTTACAAACTTTGTTTTGCTTTACTGAGATTTGTTCAGGAGGTTTAGGTGTGTTTAGGAGATCCTCTTGTCTAGTTATGTGATAATTTGGGTCTGCTTAGCACTGCAGGTGGTTCCAGCACAGCCTGCATGTAGTCTATTCCTCTCTCTCCTTTTCATCTTCCCTCTTCCTCTCCTCTCCCTCTTTCTGTCCCCCTCTCCTTCTCCCTCTCTACCTCTCTTTTTTTTCCCCTCTATCTCTTCTTTTATCCCTCGCTACCTCTACTTCTTTTCACCCTCCCCCTCTCCTCCCTCTTCTCCTCTCCCCCTCCCCCTCCTCTCCCTCTCCCCCTCCTCTCACTCTCCCCCTCTTCTCCCTGTCCCCATCTTCTCCCTCTCCCCATCTTCTCCCTCTCCTCTCCCTCTCCTCCTCTTCTCCTCTCCCTCCCCCTCCCACTCTCCCCATCTCCCCCTCCTCTGTTCCTCTTTCCCAATCTTTCTTTCCCACTCCCCTTTTCTCTCTAAAACAGACCACCTTCGCTCAACCCAGAGAAGACTTAAAGTGGAGTTCCACTTGTTTTTCAGTTTATTAAAAGTCAGCCGCGACAAAAAGTGTAGCTGCTGACTTTTAATAAACAGACACTGACCTGCTCCACGGTCCAGTGATGCGGCCACCCGAAGCCTTGTTCTCTCCCCCGCCTTTTCTTTTGCGTCACTAGTGTGGGCACCCGGATGTGACAGCTTGCGGCTCCACAGCCGGGTGCGCACTGCGAAAGCGCGAGTAACGCTGTGTTGTCCTGAATGGCCGAGCAATTTTCTGGGCCTGTGACGTGTCCAAGATTGCAGATAGATAGGGGGAGAGGAGGAGTCGCCTAAGCGGTGCGAGTGAAAGTGGGGGCTGGGTACCTGTCAAAACTAGGCAACCATCCCCCCTCCCCCCCCCCCCAAAAAATGACATGCTAAATGTGGCATGTCAGGCAGTTAGGACTCCTTAAAGCGGAAGTTCCACCTTTGGGTGGAACTCCGCTTTAAATTATATCTCTGGATCTTAAGCGGTATATTGTTAAATATATAAACTAAAATAAAAAAAAATAAAAAAATAAAAAAAGCTAAATTTATTCTTTGGTCTCTTTGCAGTCAGCTCGCTGGTTGTGCCAACGCTTCCTATATTAATAAATTATGTAACAAAATAGCAAAGTCATCATATCAGTGTAAAAATAAGAAAAAAATATTCATATCTTTATTAGCCAGATAAACCTTGTCTGTGCCCCTTCTCTGCTTTAGATTCATTTGATCCCCCTGTACAAGGATAGTGCCTTCCCTGATATTACAATCCTGATCATCGTATGATAATTACTTACATTGTATAACAAATAAAACTCTATTAAAATTATCCCATGTTGTGTTTTGTCCATTTATTGTGTGACAAATTAGGATAATCGCAGGCTTTCTCTACTATTTGTCTTATTATTGGTATACGTTCCTTAACCACTACAGCCTCAGGAGATTTACCCCCTTAATGAACAGGTCGTTTTTTTGCGATACGGCACTGCGTCGCTTTAACTGACAATTGCGCGGTCGTGCGATGATATACCCAAACAAAATTTATGTATTTTTTTCCCACAAATAGAGCTTTGTTTTGGTGGTATTTGATCATCTCTGCGGGTTTTATTTTTTGCGCTATAAACAAAAATAAAGCGACATATTTGAAAAAAATGCAATATTTTTAACTTTTTGCTATAATAAATATCCCCCAAGAATGTATGCACCGCACTGGCAGTGCGAGTGATGTCTGAGGAGTGTGAGGAGATTCGCGCCGCAGCAGCGGCGATAGAGGCCAAAAACGAAAGTAAAAGCGTTGCGGCTTCAAGAAAATGGCCGTCGGCCACGTGTAATACTGCGCCATTGATCCGCGGCAAGATGGCCGCCGAGCGCAGCAAAATAACAGCCAAAGCGCTTAAAGGAGTCTCCAAACACCCCACGTTTTCTCAGCCTCAGCATACAGACATGAGCGCCCCCCCCCCCCGCCAGGCCAGAGTGGCTGTTGGCCCGGTCCACCGCGAAAGATACAGCAGGCACTGTTCAACCTTGTGAGGACCGCCCGATCATAAAAGCCCACCGGCCACCCCTGGAGTCATGGGGCATGTCGTGAACTGAGTCTCACGCACACAAGGCGAGGATCAGCACGCTCGATGGTCGGACAGGGAAGACTACGAGGATACCAGTGTACCCAACCTGTTGCCCAGCCGACAGTTGATTGAAGGTCTCAAAAATAAAATAATAAAATTCTCAAAGGAATAAAAAATTCAAAAATCTTCCAGGAGACTGGCTCCTGAGAGAGCCACGTCTTCTCCTTCTGCTAAGCAGAAAAAAACTGAGGCTGCTAGCTACAGGTAGGAGGGTTATGTCTGGAGGGATCGCCCCCCCTGGGCGGGGCTGTTCAGCTCTGTTTTTTTCTAGAATGTATGTTTCTAACATCTAACATTCTGCCTAGATCTTCTCCTGCGAGCAGGGACATATACCCATGTGTTACCGTATTAGAGCTGTGTCAGTCCATGGACGATAAGAGAAAACATTTTTTTTCCTCAGTTTAGGCCGATACGTATTCTTCTACATATTTTTGGTAAAAAAAAAAAAAATCGCAATAAGCATTTATTGATTGGTTTGCACAAAAGTTATAGCATCTACAAAATAGGGGATAGTTTTATGACATTTTTATTAATAATTTTTTTTCCCTAGTAATGGCGGCGAACTGCAATTTTTATTGTGACTGCGACTTTATGGCGGACACATCGGACACTTTTGACACATTTTTGGAACCATTGTAATTTTTACAGCGATCAGTGCTATAAAAATGCACCGATTACTGTAAAAATGTCACTGGCAGTGAAGGGGTTAACGACTAGGTTGCGCTGAAGCGGTTAAGTCAGTACTAGGGCGTGATTCTTACTGTTAGGGGCGTGGCTACACGTGACACGTCACTGATGACCGTTCCCGATCACGGGAAACAGTCATCAGTGACAGTGTCACTAGGCAGAATAGGGGAATGCCTTGTGTACAAAGGCATCCCCCTCTTCTGCCTTTGCCGACCGCAATCGCGGGCTGCCCGGGAACATCGAATTCCCGGGACCCGCGAACATCGAGTTCCGGAAAACCGTGAACACGCTCACGAGGCACGCGGCGTGCGTGCCCGCTGAGTGGCAAATTTAAAGGGAGGTACAGGTACACCCATTTGCCTGCCCATTCCATTGTGTCGACGTACATCTGCGTGCGACGGTCGGCAAGCGGTTAATCACCTCTGTGGTTTAAATTTTTTGCGCTATAAACAAAAAAAAACAAAAACGACAATTTAAAAAAAATAAAAATAAACATTTCTTAATCAGTTTAGGCCAATATGTATTCTACATTTTTTGTTTTTCCCCCATCAAAAATATTGCAATAAGCATATATTGGTTTGCGCAAACGTTATAGCGTCTACAAAATAGGGGATAGACTTATGGCATTTTTATTATTAATTTTTGTTTTACTAGTAATGGTGGCGATCTGCGATTTCTAGTGGGACATTGCGGCGGACAGATCGGACACTTTTTTGGGACCAGTGACATTTATACGGTGATCGGTGCTATAAAAATGCACTGATTACTGTATAAATGACACTGGCAGGGGAGGGGTTAACATAGGGGACGATCAAGGGGTTAAGTGTTCCCTAGGGAGACATTTCTAACTGTGGGGGGAGGGGACTGACTAGGAGTACAGACAGATCGCTGTTCCTGATAACCAAGAACAGATGATCACTCTGTACTCCCCTGACAGAACGGGGATCTGTTTGTTTACATCGACAGATCCCTGCTATGGCTCTCTGTGGAGCGATTACGGGTGGCCGGCGGACATCGCAGCCACTGGTCGCACGCATCAGCTCCCCCACCGCGCAATTGCTATAGCTGGTAAAGGGACCGACGTACAGCTACAGAGATTCATGGGATCGAGCTGACCTGCCATGGTATTATGACGGCGGCTGGTCGGCAAGAGGTTAAAGCTGTCCTCAAATGGAACTAAATTTGGCAAGTACAGTAGGGACCAGACAAATTTTGGTCCATGTATGGGCACTGAGGTTGCACAGAAGCCGATCTGCCGATTGGGAGAAATAAAATAGGACCCCCCAGCACTGGTGTCAGTGGGAGTAAGAAAAGACCCCCCAGCACTATCGGTGCTCTGTTTTGCAGATGTTGTTTACAGGTTACAGCACACCTGTAATTTATTGCACCGCATAAGGGATTTTTGTTTTGTTTTGTGAGGGTGACCATTTTCATATAATATTATAGGTGGTAAGCTTGGCCTCTATTTTGGTTTTAATTTACGGTTTAGACAAGCCATTTAGTATTTACTGTTCTAAATAAATACTGTTGTTGTCTGTTGTGTTCAGACTTTGCTACATGCTGGGAGTAGGGCTGGGCGATTTTCCCCCCAAAAAATATCTGCGATTTTTTTTATAAAAAACTCGATTTACGATTCGATTTTTTTTTCTTTTATATTAATTAAAGTGCATCAACAAACAAAATTGCAAAGGCAAACCCTTTCTCTAACTGCAAAGTCAGTGTGCAACAAAGATTGATAAACATCCAAATTATTAATACTGTATTTGGATTTAGCTAATAAAACAACAAAAAATCTTGAGGTTACTCTTAGTTGAATTGAACTGTGCCCGTACCTTACTGTGCCGTGCCTCACTGTGCTCGTGCCTCACTCTGCCCGATGCCTCACTGTGCCCGATGCCTCACTGTGCCCATGCTTCAATCACTGTGCCTGTACCTGATGCAGATTTTCATGGTATACGGATTTTACTGCTACACCAGCGGCCATTCCAGTATTCAAAAGCCGCGCCTCCTCCTCGTCTGTGATAGGCGGAACACTCAATTTCCCAGCATTCAGTGTTCCGCCTATCATGGACATCCGCTCATCCTCATAACACAGACGAGGATGAGAGGATGTCCGTGATAGGCTGAACACTGCCTGCTGTGAAATTGAGAGTTCCGCCTATCACAGACGACGAGGACTCGGGAGGCGCGGCTTTTGAATACTGCAATGGCCGCCGTCTGTCTGCATGACATGCTGATCAGGTAGGCAGACGGCGGCTTGCGGTTAGTTAGTGTTACATTACATCTACTCGTGGCGGCTGCGGCGAGTACATGTAATTGAGGTAACGCCGCCCAGTGCCATTCCGGATACGCCCCCTGCAGCCCTGCTATGGAAACTTTGAAGGAAAAAAAAAAAAAAAAAAAAAAAAAAAAATTAATAAATAAATAAATAAAAAAATCTAAAAAAATCGATTTTCTTCAAATCTGAATCGATTTGAACTCAAAACTCGATTCAAGATTAAAATCGATTTTTTTCCCAGCCCTAGATGGGAGTATCCTTTTTTTTTTTTTAACCGCTTGCTGCCTGTACTCAGGGGAGGGCTCGCAGCTTTAGACCAGGGGGGCAAGTCCAGTCAAGTGGCCCATTAACACCTTGGCGATCAGCCACCGTCGTTATACGGCAGCAGGTTGGCTCCCCGGCGCACACGGTGTGACGCTGGAGCCGATGCGTGTGGCCAGCGGCCGCGATATCTGCCGGTGACCCGCGATTGCTCCTGAGAGAGACAGAAGGGGGATCTGTCAATGTAAACAGACATCCCTGTTCTGACAGGGGAGTTAGAGAGAGATCTGCTGCTCCCAGTCACTACACCCCCCCCCCCCAGTTAGAAACACCTCCCTATGGAACACTTAACCGATTGATCGCCCCCTAGTGTTAAAGTGGTTAAGCCTGTAGGTGCATGAAATATCTCCTTAACCTACACGGTTAAGGAGATATTTGCATTTAAAACCAGGACCGCTGACGTTACGCGCATGCGCACTAGCGGGCCGGCTTTCTGAATGGAGTTAGCCGGCCCGAGTGCGCATGCGTGTGACGTCATCGCCGCTCCTGGGCCAATAACAGCGCCAGAGCGGCGATACACGGAAGGCAGAGGGGAGCAAGATGGCATCGGCGACGGAGGTGTCCGAGCACCGCTGCGGGGGCTTCGATCTCAGGTAAGTGATTCATAATGAGCTAGTATGCTATGCATACTAGCTCATTATGTCTTTGTTTTGCAGGTTGTTTAAAAAAAAAAAAAAAACGGGGTTTACAACCACTTTAACCTCTTCCCTGCCAGTGACATTTATACAAAAATCAGTGGGTATTTTTAGCTCTGATCGCTGTATAAATGTCAATGGTCCCAAAAAAGTGTCAAGTTTCCAATCTGTCCACCGCAATCCTGCTAAAAATTGCTGATCACTGCCATACTAGAAAAAAATAAAAATAATAAAAATGTCATAAATCTCTTCCCTATTTTGTAGACACTATAACTTTTGCGCAGACCAATCAATGCACGATTATTGCGATTTTATTTATTTTTTTACCAAAAATAAGTAAAAAAAATACATATTGGCCTAGACTGATGAAGAAATATATTTTTTGGGGGATATTTATTATAGCAAAAAGTTTAAAATATTGTTTTTTTGTTTATAGCGCAAAAAATAAAAACCGTGACCAAATACCAATAAAAGAGAGCTCCATTTGTGGGAAAAAAAGGACGTCAATTATGTTTGGGTACAACATCTCACATCAATTGTCAATTAAAGCAATGCAGTGCAGTATTGCAAAAAATGGCCTGGTCAGGAAGCGGGTAAATCCTTATGTGGCTGAAGTGGTTAAACTTACCATCATCAGTGCCCATCAATGTAGCCTCATCAGTGCAGCCTGATCAGTGCTCATCAGTGCCGCCTCACCAGTGCAGCCTGATCAGTGCCACCTCACTAGTGCAGCCTGATCAGTGCCCATCAGTGCCGCCTCACCAGTGCAGCCTGATCAGTGCCCATCAGTGCAGCCTCATCAGTGCCCACCCATACAGCCTCACCAGTGCAGACAGTGCCCATCAGTGCAGCCTCACCAGTGCAGAGTGCCCATCAGTGCAGCCTCACCAGTGCAGAGTGCCCAGGCATCAGTGCAGCCTGATCAGTGCCCATAATCTGTGCAGCCTGATCAGTGCCACCTCACCCATGCAGACAGTGCCATCATCAGTACAGCCTGATCAGTGCCCATGGGATGTGTCAGCTGGGGGTGTGTCAGGGTCTGGGTATGTGTTACAGCTAGGTACTTTCCTTGCACGGCCTCTTCGGAGGAGGGGGGGGGGTGATGAATCCCAGTCATGTCTTCTCTGCCACTCCGGAGACTCTGTTGGAGAATCTGACGAGTTGGAGAACATGACAGAACACCCGGTCCCAGCCCACAACCGCTCAGGTCATGTGTGACGTGCTGGCTGCCTCTGAGACTCCTGGGAGGTGGGAGTTGTAGTTTGCTCCCACTGCCAGGAACTTCAGTGCGGCAAGACTACAACTCCTAGAGTGCAGCGCAGGCCAGCCAGTCAGCGACCGCCTTTTAGTACTGTTTAACCCAGGCCTACTAGGGTTTCCACCTTTTCTTCAAGCAAAACCCAAACACTTTAGCGGCGGCATCAAATGCAGCCACTGTGCCCCATCAAATGCAGCCACTGTGCCCCATCAAATGCAGCCACTGTGCCCCATCAAATGCAGCCTCTGTGCCCCATCAAATGCAGCCTCTGTGCCCCATCAAATGCAGCCTCTGTGCCCCATCAAATGCAGCCTCTGTGCCCCATCAAATGCAGCCTCTGTGCCCCATCAAATGCAGCCACTGTCCCCCATCAAATGCAGCCACTGTCCCCCATCAAATGCAGCCACTGTCCCCCATCAAATGCAGCCACTGTCCCCCATCAAATGCAGCCACTGTCCCCCATCAAATGCAGCCACTGTCCCCCATCAAATGCAGCCACTGCGCCCCATCATATGCAGCCACTGCGCCCCATATGTGCTTGGGGGGTCAGATATGTGCTGGGGGAGGGCGCTATGTGAGAGAAAAGAGCCAGTGCAAGGGGGATGGGTAGGGGGGTAGGATATGTGCTGGAGGGGTGTTTTGGGAAGGAAGAGAGGGGTTGCCAGATTTCAAATCTAATCCACACTGAAGTTCTAGCATTGCCTTCCCCCTCCCAGCACATCCTCCTAACCCCTCGATCACTCATATGATATCTACCTTGTCCTCCTTTCCAGGCACTCTCCCCCTCCCTCCTCCATCTACAGTACAGAGCATAATAAAAACTTTAGTGCAGACCGGAGATTCAGAGCGTCCCTTCTCCTCCCCCCTCCTCCTCCTCGTGTGTGTACAGAACGGACTGAGAAGGAGGGGAGGAGCTTTGATACACTGACACTGCTCTGCTCAACCAGCTGCTGTCAGGCAGAGAGGAGACTCGTCAAAAAAAGTTAAAGTAACAGACAGCGCTGCGGCCGTTTTAATGATAAGGTAGGCGGCCTGGGGGGAAATCTCCCCCCTCCCCCCCTTGCCAGCCCACGCCTGCGTGTACTATAGCCAAAAGACCGGCTTCCAATGGTGAGAGGGCGTCCATGGACGTCTGATCGTAATCACGCTGCTCTGTGATCGTTGAGAGTTCAGAGAGAGTGTAAACAAGGCAGATCGCTGTCCTGCTAGTAAGAAAGACAGAGATCTTGTGTTTCTGCTAAGTAGGAACACGTATCTCTGTCTTCCACAGTTAAACCATCCCCCACACAGTAAGAAAGCACTCCCAGGGAACACATTTAACAGTTGATCGCCCCTGATGTTAACCCCTTCCCTGTCAGTGTCATTAGTACAGTGATAGTGCATTTTTTAAGCACTGTATTTGTGTCACTGGTCCCCAAAAAGTGTCAGTTAGGTGTCTAATTTGTCCACTGCAATGTCACAGTCCCGCTAAAAAAAAAAATCGCTTACTAGTAAAAAAAAAAAAAAAAAAAAATTGTCATTTAAATAACACAGTGCTGTATTGCAAAAAAAGGCCTGGTCAGGGGGGGGGGGAGTGGTTAAAGTGGAAATAAAGTCCACTTTTGCTTGTGTACCTACAGGTAAGCCTATAATAAGGTTTAGCTGTAGATACAATAGTTGGCTCCTAACCTTGCACTGTTTAGAAGATATTCACAAGCGATACTGCCAGTGACGTCACCGCCCCCACCACTCCTGCCTGTGTCTAACCCCCTCCCTTCCACCCCTGCCTGTGTCTAACCCCCCGCCACCCCTGCCTGTGTCTAAACCCCCCCCCACCACCCCTACCTGTGTCTAACCTCCCTACCACCCCTGCCTGTGTCTAACCCCCTCCCTTCCACCAATGCCTGTGTCTAACCCCCCGCCACCCCTGATGTGTCTAACCCCCCCCGCCACCCCTGCCTGTGTCTAACCCCCCTACTACCACTGCCTGTGTCTAACCCCCCTACTACCCCTGCCTGTGTCTAACCCCCCCCCCCCCCCGCACCACCACCACTGCCTCTGTCTGAACCCCACCATCACTGTTGCTTGTAAATCTTACTTCCTGACAAATTAAATTTTGGCTTTAATTGTCATGATATAAAATAATTTATGTGGGGACCTTTTAGCGGGGGGGGGGCAGCACTTCATTCCTGGGCCCAGGCAGCACATTGTCTTGGGCTGGCCCTGCCCACATGGCTTCTCACAAACTGAAATCGGGACTTCTTATGGCTTTCTTTCACCAATGTCTTTCTTCTTGCCACTTTTCCATAAAGGGCAGATTTGTGGAGTACACGACTAATAGTTGTCCTGTGGACAGATTCTCCCACCTGAGCTGTGGATCTCTGCAGCTCCTCCAGAGTTACCATGGGGCTCTTGGCTGCTTCTCTGATAAATGGTCTCCTTGCCCAGCCCGGTCAGTTTAGGTGGACGGCCATGTCTTGGTAGGTTTGCAGTTGTGCCATACTCTCCTATTTCGAAAGATGGATTGAACAGAGCTCCGTGAGATGTTCAAAGCTTGGGATATTTTTTTATAACCTAACCCTGCTTTATACTTCTCCACAGCTTTACCCCTGACCTGTCTGGTGTGTTCTTTGGCCTTCATGATGCGGTTTGTTCACTAAGGTTCTCTAACAAACCTCTTAGGGCTTCACAGAACAGCTGTATTTAGACTGAGATTACATTACACACAGGTGGACTCTATTTACTAATTAGGTGAATTCTGAAGGCAATTGGTTCCACTAGATTTTAGTTAGAGGTATCAGAGTAAAGGGGTCTGAATACAAATGCACGCCACACTTTTCACATATTTATTTGTGTAGCGGGTACTCCAAATTTAGGGGGGTCCCTGTGTCTAAATTTAGGGGGATGACCCAAGCACTTTATTGGAAAGGGAAAAGTACAGACTCGTCTCTCTACACTCTGGAGATGGGAACCAGTGGAAGGAGGCAACTCGCTGCGGGACCCAGGTACATATACACCGCCCGACCTCTAAACTAGAGGACACGGGCTTGTGGCATGGGTGCCTCTCCTTTGCCCTAGGAGGAGAGGGTGGTGCTACATTTGTAAAAAAAAAAAAGACATGCAAACCATTTATCATTTTCCTTCCACTTCACAATTATGTGCCACTTTGTGTTGGTCTATTACATAAAATCCCAATAAAATACAGGGCTCGACAAACCCCAGGCGCCAGGTCGAATTGGCGACTAGAATTAGCGACCTGGCTCCTGGGCTGTACTGCGGGAGGTGTCTTGTCCCTGTACAACCCCCCCACCGCTCGGGTGCGCAGACTAAGATGCTGCATTGGCCGGAAATTGAGGCCGCGGCCTTGTGGAGTAGGGTTGCCACCTTTACGGTACAGTCACTAAAATCTGTACTGGGGATGGAGCCAGTACCGATCCAGGGAGGACTTCTTTCGGCTGCACTGCACAGCGCTTGTCTTTACTCTCCGCTCCCCCCAGCCGCCACAATGATTGCAGTGAAGTCCGTGTCCTAACAACCGAAAAGCCGACAGGCCCGCCCCCTAACTCCGGCTTAGCGTCTTGCTTGCAGCGGCTTCTCTCCCTGCATCTACAACAGAGGAGGAGAAGCAGGGGGCGGGGTATACACACCCCAGCCTCGCACCCGCAGCGCATCTCCCGAAGCCTGCCTCGCTTAAGGTACAGACAGTACTTCTCTTCTGTGGGGGGGGGGGGGGAGAGAGAGAGAGAGACATCAGCAATCCTGACCTGAACCCCGCACTCTGTACATAAGCAATCCTGACCCCCACACTCTGTACATCAGCAATCCTGACCTGAACCCTGCACTCTGTACATAAGCAATCCTGACCTGAACCCTGCACTCTGTACATAAGCAATCCTGACCACCTGAACCCCGCACTCTGTACATAAGCAATCCTGACCTGAACCCTGCGCTCTGTACATAAGCAATCCTGAACCCCTCACTCTGAATGTTACACAATCCTCTGTACGTAGCGCAGCGCTGATATCTTCACTTTGTACGTAGTGCACTCCTCAACACTGCACTCTGTTCGCAGTACACTGCTCAAACTCTGCAGTCCGTCGGGCAACATCGGCCGGCTCAAAAAAACTGTCCGCCATTCGGCCCGTGTATGGCAGCAGGTCCAAAAGAAGCCGGCTGTTTGGCTGGCTTCTGTCAGATGAGCATGCTGGAAAATCAGCAGCCAAAAGACTGGCTCCCAACTTTTTTTACTGGCTTCTAGATTCAAAGCAAATTTGTCAAGCCCTGATAAATGAAATTTACGTTTTTGGTTGTAAAATGACAAAATGTGGAAAATTTCAAGGGGTATGAATACTTTTTCAAGGCACTGTACGTATGGTGCCATCAATTTATGCAGCGCCTTACACATATATTGTACATTCGCATCAGTCCCTGCCCTCAAGTGGCTTACAAACTAAGGTCCCTAACTTGGAGTGTGGGAGGAAACCCGTGCAGGCACAGGAAGAACATGCAAACTTCAGACAGGTAGTGCCGTAGTTGGGATTCGAACCGACGACCCTAGGTGCGGAAGTGGTAACCACATAGCAACTGTGCTGCCCCTTGTAAAGACGAATAAGGAGTCCTGGAAGTGATGGTTTGGCCCCCACAGAGCCCTGATCTCACCATCATGGAGTCTGTCTGGGATTACATAAAGAGACAAGGATTTGAAGCAGCCGATAGCCACAAAAGTTTTGTGCTTAGTTCTCCCAGATGTTTGGAACAACCTACCTGCCGAGTTCCTTCAAAATCTGTGTGTAATGCCCTGTAAACACGACCGGTTTTCCCGTTGGAAAAAGTCTGATGAGAGCTTTTGGCCGGGAATCCTGACCGTGTGTATGCTCCATCAGACTTTTTCTACTCGCGTTTAGCAGCATTTGGTTTACAGACGTTTTTCAATTTAACATAAAAAAAAAATATATATATATATATATATATATATATATATATAGCAGGTGTTTGAATTTGGGGAAGGCATCCGGGTGGTTGTGTAACCCAGATGCACCAATTGCTAGGGGATCCGAGACCCTTTTCTGGTTCTTGGAGGACTCTGGTGGCGTGAGGTTCCTTGGGTCCACAGGTGGCGCTGTTGCCCTGGGCCGGAGCTGAACTCACACCGCAAGACTGTACCTTTTTGTCCTTACCTGGAGCTGGTACAGCGGGGCGGGGAACCCGCTGTGACGCAAAGGGAGAGGTCATAAAAGGGGCGGACGCCCTGACCTTGGGGTCAGAGTCGGAGGACGCGGCCGCACCCAGGCACCTTCAGCTTGGGTGCTGGCGTTCCGGTGTTCCGGGCCTAGGCGCCCTTGGCCTAGCCGGAGCGAAGATGGAGTCCATCTCAGGCACCTTTAGCCTGGGGTGAGGTACTATGGCGGATGCCTGGGGCTCAGTACCTTCAACTGAGTTTCGCGAGGGTGGAGGAATCCGAGGGAGCCCTAACTCCTTGGGTGCCCGTGTCTGAGTTTGTGAGGATTGGTGTGCAGTAACTTCTCTGAAGAGTCCGGCGCAGCATCGCTGGTGGCGGAGAGGCCTCCATTTCTCCCTTGGACAGATTTCTTCCTCTGACAGGGGCAAAGTGAGCGAAGGTAATTCACGTTCTATATTACCTAGTCAGTGGCAGTGACTATTCACCACTGGTGACAGCACAATGGGCAGTAGCAAGAAGGGAAAGGATTGTGCCTCGATCTGTCCCCATTTTCTAAAGAAGAAAGATAGTTTTATTCTTCTTGCCAAGCAATAAAACAAAGTTGTACCTATTCACTGTGTGGAACTTGGGTTACTAAGCAAAAGGAGTCAGGGACGAAGGACTGGACTTGGCTCTAGGACACCTACACAAAAGCCCAATCTTCTGGCCTTCACCTCTTAGTTACGGAGGACATGGGCCGTGGTGTGCATCATCTCTCTCTCCCAGGTACCCCTAGACAACAGCCATACAACCGATAAAGCAAGGGAGAGGGGTGAGGCCGCTACATACATATATATATATATATATATATATATATACACACAGGTCCTTCTCAAAAAATTAGCATATTGTGATAAAGTTCATTATTTTCTGTAATGTACTGATAAACATTAGACTTTCATATATTTTAGATTCATTACACACAACTGAAGTAGTTCAAGCCTTTTCTTGTTTTAATATTGATGATTTTGGCATACAGCTCATGAAAACCCAAAAATCCTATCTCAAAAAATTAGCATATTTCATCCGACCAATAAAAGAAAAGTGTTTTTAATACAAAAAAAGTCAACCTTCAAATAATTATGTTCAGTTATGCACTCAATACTTGGTCGGGAATCCTTTTGCAGAAATGACTGCTTCAATACGGCGTGGCATGGAGGCAACCAGCCTGTGGCACTGCTGAGGTGTTATGGAGGCCCAGGATGCTTCGATAGCGGCCTTAAGCTCATCCAGAGTGTTGGGTCTTGCGTCTCTCAACTTTCTCCTCCCAATATCCCACAGATTCTCTATGGGGTTCAGGTCAGGAGAGTTGGCAGGCCAATTGAGCACAGTAATACCATGGTCAGTAAACCATTTACCAGTGGTTTTGGCACTGTGAGCAGGTGCCAGGTCGTGCTGAAAAAGGAAATCTTCATCTCCATAAAGCTTTTCAGCAGATGGAAGCATGAAGTGCTCCAAAATCTCCTGATAGCTAGCTGCATTGACCCTGCCCTTGATAAAACACAGTGGACCAACACCAGCAGCTGACATGGCACCCCAGACCATCACTGACTGTGGGTACTTGATACTGGACTTCAGGCATTTTGGCATTTCCCTCTCCCCAGTCTTCCTCCAGACTCTGGCACCTTGATTTCCGAATGACATGCAAAATTTGCTTTCATCCGAAAAAGTACTTTGGACCAATGAGCAACAGTCCAGTGCTGCTTCTCTGTAGCCCAGGTCAGGCGCTTCTGCCGCTGTTTGTGGTTCAAAAGTGGCTTGACCTGGGGAATGCGGCACCTGTAGCCCATTTCCTGCACACGCCTGTTCACGGTGGCTCTGGATGTTTCTACTCCAGACTCAGTCCACTGCTTCCGCAGGTCCTCCAAGGTCTGGAATCGGTCCTTCTCCACAATCTTCTTCAGGGTCCGGTCACCTCTTCTCGTTGTGCAGCATTTTCTGCCACACTTTTTCCTTCCCACAGACTTCCCACTGAGGTGCCTTGATACAGCACTCTGGGAACAGCCTATTCGTTCAGAAATTTCTTTCTGTGTCTTACCCTCTTGCTTGAGGGTGTCAATGATGGCCTTCTGGACAGCAGTCAGGTCGGCAGTCTTACCCATGATTGCGGTTTTGAGTAATGAACCAGGCTGGGAGTTTTTAAAAGCCTCAGGAATCTTTTGCAGGTGTTTAGAGTTAATTAGTTGATTCAGATGATTAGGTTAATAGCTTGTTTAGAGAACCTTTTTATGATATGCTAATTTTTTGAGATAGGAATTTTGGGTTGTCATGAGCTGTATGCCAAAATCATCAATATTAAAACAAGAAAAGGCTTGAACTACTTCAGTTGTGTGTAATTAATCGAAAATATATGAAAGTGTATCAGTACATTACAGAAAATAATGAACTTTATCACAATATGCTAATTTTTTGAGAAGGACCTGTATATGTGTGTGTGTATGTGTGTATTTTTGTTTTAAAAACACCCCTTTCTTTCTCGTACATCACGGGACACAGAGCGACATAGTCATTACTAATGGGTTATATAGATACCGTCTGGTGCTGGCACTGGCAACTTCCAAAACCGGAAGTACCCTCCCCTATATAAGCCCCTCCCATCCGGGAGCACCTCAGTTTTTTGCCAGTGTCTAAGGTGTTGGCCAAGAAGAAACATGTGTTTTTCACTGAGCTTGCGTACAGGTTCTTTTGGGCCTCAGTAAGCTATTCCGGATCCGACCAAAAAAGCTTCATAGCTAAACGGTCGGTACCCGGGCCTTGCAGAGAAGAGCAAGGTTTTGCCTGTAATGCTTCTCTTAGGAGAGCTGGACCCTGGGATCCAGAGCTCTGGTCATACCCACGACCAAGATGTTTTCTGTGCAGGGTGCTATACAGGTCCAGGGGAGTGGAATCCTTGGGAACCCGGTCCCTGAAGGTTTGATTACAATGCCTGCCGTGATAGGTGAAGTTTGGGCTTTTGTGGACCAAACAAAGTCCTGCGGCGGGGAACAGGTAAGTGGGGGCCCCCAGGAACTTGGTTCTATTGGGGGACCCCCAAGCCTAATTTGTCTTTCTGTCTGTTACCTAATGGTATTCCCGCAAAATTCTGTGCATGCCTGTAACTACAAAAAAAAATGTAATAATTTTTAATGGTGGTCAAGAAAAAAAAAAAAAAAAAAAATAATTTTTTTTTAATATATATTTAATATATTAGACTGCGGTACCTGTGTTTGTCCACTAGAGGCTGCTGTGGAATGTTTTCTTGTCATGTGGACTAGCTCTTCTCAGCAGAGCAAAGTCCAGGCAGATGGTGAGTTCTCTTATAGGAAGCTGCTTCCTCTGCCATGTTGCAGTGCTCGTCCATCCCCCGGCCTGCGGCAAAGAGGGGCCCTGGCTCCTGTCCCTTGTTACCATATTTGAAATTAGCGCCGAAGGCGCACGTGCCCGCGCGCGTGCGCGTGCACGCGCCTCTATATATAGAGGTGAGCCGGGAAAGGGGGCGGAGCCTGGGGGATGACGCTCTGTGCGCGCCGCAGCGCTTCTGCGCATGTGCGGGCGTCCCAGCAGTTTTAAAAAAACCACAATATTGTAGTGAGCTGGCTATGAAGTACAGAGACAGAGCTGGCAACATTTAAAGGCATACAGCAAGCGGTTGATACAGGCATCCCCTAGAAAGGCACATTAGTAGACACCAACTGTGATATAGCAGCAATTGTGCTAGACTATTCTCAGTAAAAGTGGTGTATTACGGCTGGAATACCTCAGCTTTAGGCTTAGGAATATGCCGTCCAGAAGCTCCGGAACTGAATCTTCCAGGAAGCGAAGGGGGTCTCATCGGGCTCGGAGGATCTTGGGCATACTCCTGCTGCACCAGTCTCCCCTGAAGTTCAGAGGTAAGTGACCGTAGAGACCCCGCAGGGTACTTGGTACTGTGGCTGTCCTCAGTTCACCTGCTCCTGTGTATGTAACAGAAGAGGTTTTTTCCTCAGCTCTGGGAGGATTAGAGAGAGATTGTCAACATTTATCGCTGCCTCCCTGTCAGGGAAAGCACGCCCGATCTCCGTCTCCTCCTTCAGAGTACCTGTTAGCAGAGCAACAGTCCCATACAGGGATCGACCTGCCTGAAGGGGATCAGGATGAGGTTGATTCTGTTATAGAGGAATCAACAGTGGGGGAACCTTTTCTCAGCATCTTAAGCTGAAAGATTATGGGTTCAGTCTCTGACTAACATGGTCCGATCAGCATTTAAAAATGCACCTTGCGGAACCATCAACCACTACTGTATCCTCGTTGGGGTCGCTAGAAGCCCCCAGACTGTTTGTTCTTTTCCACTTCACCCTTTACTGAAAGGGCTCATTTACCAGGATTGGGAACGTCCTGAGAAAATATTTATTCCCCCAAGAGATTTCCGGTGGTCTATCCCATGGAGGATAAGTTCATCAAAAAAAAAAAAAATGGAAGGTCCCTACAGTGGACGCAGCCATCTCTTGTATGTATAAATCACTGACATGTCCAGTGGATAATGTCCAAATGTTCAAGAACCCAATAGATAAAAGATTGGAGTCCTTATGAAAATCTGCTTGATGATACAACCAGCAGTAGCAGCTATTGGGGTCTGCTAAGCAGTGAAGGATCAGTTGAAACAGGTCTTGAGGGACTTGACAGATCAGCAGGCTTTGCCCTAGCTGATCTACCTAGAGCCTTAGGCTTTGCGGTTGACGCCATAGAGGATTCAGTCCATCAGGCCTCCCGCCTTACGCTGTCTATAGTACATATGCGTAGGCTCCTATGGCTCAAAAACTGGTCTGCTGAAGCTCCCTGTAAAGAATGGCTGGTTAGCGTCCCATTTCATGGTGAACGCTTATTCAGGGAAAACCTGGACAAATATATCCAGAAAATTTCCAGCGGTAAAAATACGCTCTTGCCGGTTAAAAGCAGAGTTAGAGGTCCCTCTTTAAGAGGCCTGCTTCTCCAGTCCCTGGGGCATCGGCTGTGTAACAGTTCCGACGGTCTCCTCGGTCAAATCCCGGGGGTAAAAAACAGGGACAGTAGCAGGGTAATGAGAAACCCTGGGTCAGGGGAGGTACAAAACCTCCCCCAAAGTTAAATTCATTGAAGCCCCCACTCAGTCGGGTGGGGGGAGGACTCCAGTTGTTCGCAAGAGACCTGGCGGGACACGATCAAGACAGATAGGTGCTCTCCACAGTAGGTTTGGAATACAGTTTGGAGTTAAAAGACTCTCCTCCTTCCCATTTTGAGGTCAAACGTGCCAAGGGATCCCCGGAAGAGAGAGTCCCTCCTGTTGGCACTAGAACAACTATTGCTCCAAGGAGTAATTATGGAGGTTCCCCTGGAAGAATGAGGGTTCGGGTTTTACTCAAACCTCTTTACAGTCCCGAAGCAAACGCGGACGGGAGGCCCATATTAATTCTAAAAGGGCTATACAAATTCCTGTATATCAGGACTTTCCGATGGAGTCGATCCGATCGGTGGCCACTGCCCTACAAAGGGAGGATTGGTTAGCCACGATCGACATCAAAGATGCTTATTTGCACATTCCCATCTTTCCAGTCCACCAAAAATTTCTACGCTTTGCAGTAGAAGGGCGCCATTTTCAGTTCAGAGCCTTACCCTTCGGTTTGCCCACAGCACCACGAGTGTTTACAAAAATTCTGGCCCTTTATTGGCCAATCTAAGAACACAAGGTGTAATGATAATGGCATATCTGGATGACTTGTTGCTGATAGACCACTCAGTGAAAAAACTAGACGTGGTCGTTCACAAGACGATCAAGTATCTGGAATCTCACGGTTGGATTATCAACCGAGACAAGTCAGCCCTAAAAACCAGTCAAAAGTCTGGAATACTTGGGGCTAAGGTTGGATTCAGGCCAGAGAAAAATATTCTTGCCTCGAGGAAAGGTGTTGTCTTTGAAAGATTTGATCCACTTAGTGGGTACAAAAAAGACAGCCGTCCATACGCCTGTATATGAGGCTGCTGGGAAAAATGGTGGCATCATTCGAAGCAGTACCCTACGGTCAATTCCATTCAAGGAATTTGCAAGGGGCCATACTGTCAGCCTGGAACAAAAAAGTTCAGGCCCTAGACTTACAATGTCCTTGTCCCCTTCCGTTCGCAAGAGCCTCCGTTGGTGGTTGGTTCTCCAGAATCTGGAAAAAAGGAAATCCTTCAGTCCGATTTCTTGGAAGGTGGTCACTACAGATGCCAGCCTTATAGGCTGGGGAGCAGTACTGGAGCAATAGTCTCTCCAGGGCAGATGGTCAGATGCAGAAAAGGCCCTGCCCATCAATCTCTTAGAGATACGAGCAGCCCGGTATGCCCTAGTAGCATGGACATCCAAACTCCAAGGGTCCCCTGTCAGAATTCAATCAGACAATGCCACAGCAGTGGCATATATCAATCATCAGGGGAGCACCAGGAGTCGTGCAGCCCAGAGGGAAGTAAATTACATCCTGAAATGGGCAGGAAAAATATGTCCCAGCCATATCTGCGGTATTCATTCCAGGAGTGGAGAATTGGAAGGCGGACTTTCTAAGTCGCCAGCAATTAGGCCCAGAGGAAGGGTCCCTTCACCCCGAGGTTTTCTGGACAATATGTCAGCGGTGGGGAACATCGGATGTAGATCTTCTAGCATCCAGATTCAACGCAAAGGGGGACAGGTTTGTCTCTCGGACAAGGGATCCCCTAGCTTGCGGCTCGGATGCCCTAGTGTTCCCTGGGGATCAGTTCAAGCTGATATATGCATTCACACCGCCACAATGGTTACCTCGATTACTCCGCAGAATCAGGGTAGAAAAGAAACCGGTGATTCCGGTGGCTCCAGCGTGGCCCCGAAGAGCGTGGTACGCGGAGATTGTAAAATTTCAGTGGGGAGTCCTTGGACTCTCCCACGTCGTCCGGCTTTCGCAAGGACCGATATACCACCCTTCCTTACCAGCCCTAGGTTTGACGGCCTGGCTATTGAAGCCCACATTCTAAAAAAGAGAGGTCTCTCTAATCCTGTGGTATCTACCATGATCAATGCCAGGAAGCCGGTATCCAGGCAGATCTACTATAGAATCTGGAAGGCGTACATCGCGTGGTGTGAGGCCAAGAAATGGCATCCACATAAGTACGTAATAGGTAGGATTCTGGACTTCCTACAGTGGGCTGTAGATAGGAAGCTTGCCTTGAGTACTATCAAGGGTCAGATTTCGGCCTTGTCAATATTTTTTCAAAGGCCCTTGGCTTCGCATTCACTAGTCAAAGCCTTTATACAAGGAGTGATGCATATTAGTCCTCCGGTTAATATTCCCATATGTCCATGGGATCTAAACTTGGTTCTGTCGGTTCTACAGAAACAACCATTTGAACCATTACAGCATATTTCTTTGGTGCTTCTCACCAGGAAATTGATTTTTCTAGTAGCCATTTGTTCGGCTAAAAGAGTGTCGGAATTAGCAGCTATGTCCTGTAAGGAGCCATATCTGGTTATCCATAAGGATAGAGTAGTGTTACGTCCTCATCCAGCCTTTCTTCCTAGGGTGGTATCGAGGTTTCATTTGAACCAAGATGTGGTTCTTCCTTCTTTTTTCCCCAAACCTACTTCGGTAGAGGAAAAGTTATTGCATTCTTTGGATGTAGTAAGAGCAGTTAAAGCTTATCTAAAGGCCACTGCTCAGATTCGCAGAACGGATACTTTGTTTATTCTGCCGGAAGGCCCCAGAAAGGGTCAGGCAGCGTCAAAATCTACTTTAGCCAAGTGGATTCGAAGGTCATTATGCAAGCCTATGGCTTGAGAAGGAGACCGCCTCCGTTCAAAGTTAGAGCGCACTCCACGAGAGCAGTTGGAACTTCATGGGCAGTGCATCACCAGGCCTCCCTGGCTCAAATCTGTAAGGCCGCAACATGGTCTTCGGTACACACGTTTACTAGGTCCTACCAGGTGGACGTTAGAAGTCAGGAGGATGTCGCCTTTGGGCGCAGTGTGTTGCAGGCCGCAAAAGATCCTCATGTCTGATAGCGCTCAGCTTATATATGGTGTATCCCCCCCCCTCATTTGGCATTGCTTTAGGACATCCCATTAGTAATGACTATGTCGCTCTGTGTCCCGTGATGTACGAGAAAGAAAATAGGATTTTTATAACAGCTTACCTGTAAAATCCTTTTCTTGGAGTACATCACGGGACACAGAGCTCCCGCCCCTCTTTAGGGACACTTATTGCTTTGCTACAAAACTGAGGTGCTCCCGGATGGGAGGGGCTTATATAGGGGAGGGTACTTCCGGTTTTGGAAGTTGCCAGTGCCAGCACCTGACGGTATCTATATAACCCATTAGTAATGACTATGTCGCTCTGTGTCCCGTGATGTACTCCAAGAAAAGGATTTTACAGGTAAG
The DNA here is from genome assembly GCA_029206835.1 of Rana muscosa. NCBI lineage: Eukaryota > Metazoa > Chordata > Amphibia > Anura > Ranidae > Rana > Rana muscosa. The sequence goes on from CM055122.1 coordinate 310,619,298, forward strand.
CTGTTATAAAAATCCTATTATACCTAAACTGGGTATGTAAACGAAGAAGTTAGTTAATCGGATGTTTTTAGATGTCAGTTTCTAGGTGTCAAGCTAAATCATTCAGGGGCGGTTAAACAACGTACATGAAGCCTAAAAAAAGATAAAAGAAGAGCCATTTTGCAGCACTTTTAAAGCACTTTGGAAGTGCTTCCCATTCATTTCAATGGACAGTAGCGTTTTTGATGCACTTTTTAAAGCGCTCCAAACATGCCCCAAAGATGATGCTTGCAGAACTTTTTGCCTTGCCCCGCCAGCGCACCGCCCCAGTGTGAAAGCATCAATTTTTAGTGCAAAGGCGCCTGAAAAGCACCTCAGTGTAAAAGGGGTCTTAAAATCATGTAAATGTACACATTTCGGGTACACAGCCTACATAAGCTCTTACCATCACGCTTTACCATTTTATTTTTAAAAAATTGAGGCCGCGGCCTTGTGGAGTAGGGTTGCCACCTGTACGGTACAGTCACTTACACCCTGCCCAAGCCAATTTTCAGCTTTCAGCACTGTCGCTGTTTAAATGACAATTGCGCGGTCATGCTACACTGTACCCAAATAGAATTTTTATAATTTTCTTCCCACAAATAGAGCTTTCTTTTGGTGGTATTTGATCACCTCTGCGGTATTTTTTGCTAAACAAATAAAATAAAAAAAGGCAGAAAATTTTGAAAAAAATATGTTTTTCTTTTGTTTCTGTTATAAAATTTTGTAAATAAGTAAGTTTTCTCCTTCACTGATGGGCACTGATAAGGCGACACTAACGGGCACTGATAAGGCAGCACCGATGAGGTGGCACCAATGAGGTGGCACTGACGGGCATTGACGATGGGCACTGTTAGACGGCACTGATGGGTGACACTGATATGCAGCACTGATGGGCATTGATAGGCGGCACTAATGGGCACTGAAAGACTGCACTGATGGGTACTTATGAGTGGCACTGCTGGGCAGTGGTATGCGGCACTGATAGACATCACTGATGGCACTGGCAGGCTTTGGACATGGGCACTAATTGGCAGCTGCCTGGGCACTGATTGGCATTTCCCTGGTGGTCTAGGGTGGCATACCTGGAGGTCCAGTGTGATGGCCATCCCTGGTGGTCCTGGCGGTCCTGGGTGGGCATCCAAGGGGGGGCTGCGCTGATAAACAATCAGCACAGACCCTCCCTGTCAGGAGGGCAGCCGATTGGCTCTCCTCTACTTGCGTCTGTCAGACGTGAGTGAGGAAAAGCCGATCAACTGCTTGTTCTGTTTATATCGTGATCAGCCGTGATTGGACATGGCTGATCACGTGGTAAAGAGTCTCCGACGGAGGCTCTTTACCGAGATCGGTCTAGCGGTGTGTCAGACTGACACGCAGCACCACTGATCACTGCAATGCGGCTGTTATCCTGTCAGGATAACTGAACCACCGCCCGGCCGTCATTCTGCTATAGGCCGGGCAGGACAGGAAGTGTTTAAAGAGGAAGTAAAGCCTCTTTTTTTTTTTTTTTTTTAAACACACTGCAAGGCAAAGGCATAATGAGCTAGTATGCATACTAGCTCATTATGAAGTACTTACCTGAGAATGAGGCCCCCGCAGCGGTGCTCGGACATCTCCTCCCTCAGCGCCATGTCTCCTGGAGTGACTTCCAGGTATCGCTGCTCCAGGGCGGTGTGACTGGCCGGAGCAGCGATGATGTCACTCCCGCGCATGCGCGCGGGTGCCGCCACTAACGGCTTCCCATCACGGCTTCTTCACTCTTTCAGTACGCCTGCGTGCCGTTGTTTACGGCGCATGCGCCGTAGACATCGGTGCCTTTCTTTTTCAAATATCTCCTAAACCGTGTAGGTTTAGGAGATATTTGTTGCACTTACAGGTAAAGCCTTAATCTAGACTTACCTGTAGGCTAAAGTGGTCTGTAAGGGTTTACAACCACTTTAAAAAACGTCGGTTTAGGCCCACGTGCATCGTGAACTTTTAGTTTCGGGCACCAAAATTCAGTGCACCACCAATTACAAGAGATTATACAGCAGCACGACAAGACATACGTCCAATAGAAAAAGACGTTGTAGGGGGTGTGGCTTGAGCATGGCGGAGTAGAGAGACACACGCTCCAGAGCTCGTCCTCCTCCGTTTCTCAACCCGGCTAAGCAACTGAGATGCGGAATTAGCTGCAGCCCAGTTCGGTCCCTATCTCGCAGACGTTTACCTTGAGCCCGCCGGGAGATACGAGGAGACGTGGAGGGTACGAGCGGACAGCGGACGGCTTGGAATGAGGAGACGGGAGGCGAAGATACTAAAAGCTCAGTCTCAGCCCGAGATCCAGCAGTTTTTTCCCCTCACTCGAGCGGCTGCCAATCGAAACCGCGAGTCGGAGTGACGTGGTACACTGACGTGTGGGAAGCCGAGCGCATCAAGCTCAGTATTAACCATAGCGTCGGTTGCCCCGGCTCTAGCAGACGGAGGGGGAGAGGACAAGATGGAGCCGCAGAACCGTCAAGAGGTTCAAAGTCAGCCACCCGCTACATCAGGAGAGCTGGAGACAGAACTCAGAGCGATGACAGCTATGATGCAGGCTCTCCCTACACGGGCAGATATGGAGTCAATGTTCACCCGGTTGGAAGAAGGTCACCGCAGAGATCTGGAGGTCGTCCGGGAAGAGGTTCAGCAACTAGCAGATAAGTTGAAACATGATGAAACGTTGTTGGTGTTATTGGAAGACCGGGTTAAATGTTTAGAACAGACGCAGACCTTACAGACCCCCAGGGCTGACTATATTCAGCTTAAGCTGGAAGAAATTGATGACCGTAGTAGGCGAAAGAACTTGAGGTTTAGGGGGGTCCCTGAAGACGTAGGGAGGGAGGCGTTACAGTCGACTATTACAGCAATATGTCATCAGTTAGTAGCCTCACCCCCCTCCCAAGCGTTTGAATTTGAAAGATTACATAGAGCACTAGGCCCCCGCTCAGTTAATCTGAATAGACCCAGAGATATTATCTGTTGCTTCCACCGCTATGCTCATAAAGAACTGATAAGCCGTGAGGCATGGGAGGCAGGAGAGATTATATACAATGGGTCGCGAATAAAAATTTTGCCAGATTTATCCCGGGCTACATTACAAAGGAGGGCTATGTCACGCCCTTTATTGGACAAGATCAGGAAAACAGGGGGAACTTATCGGTGGGGGTACCCAATCTCCCTAATAATAAAGAAAGACTCACAGACATTCGTCGTACACCGACCTATAGATCTTCCTGAACTGTTTGTTTTTTTGGAGATGGAAATAATGGAGGTCCCAGACTGGCTACAACATCTGTCAGACCCGACTAGAAGAGCAACAAAATCAGCGGGAATAAAGACCCAAATGCCCTTAAGAGAAGAGGAATCTTAATGAACAGACATTGAGAAGATGGGAGAGGGAATTTGATAGCTGTTCCCCCCCCTGGGATTTGGGAGTTGGAAGACGGGGCTAGCCCCCCCCCCCTCCCCGCAGTACTCCTCGGTCCTCCCTTCTTTTTTTTGTGTGTGTGTGTTAGTGGTATAGGCTCCCTTCCCCCCCCTTTTTTTTTATTTTTTTTTGGCCCTTGGCCCCCTTTTTTTTTTTTTTGGCCCTTGGCCCATGCCCCCCTCCCCCCAGACCCTGCACCAATAAGACCCTCTCGGTGTGCACAATGGGATAAGGGATTTCACAGGAAATTATATATTCTTTTTTTTTTTTTTTTCTCACTTACTTATACATACTTTATACACACTTTTGTACTAGATAGGTACTAGATAGGCCCCTCCTGTTTTTGTTTTTTTATTATTCTGCTTGGAGAGGCCCCTAGTGCATGGACTTGTTACACTTTTTTTTTTTTTTATCAGCTGTGGGGTGATTTATGTAAGGGTATTTGAACGGAAATTTTGGAGTAGGGTTAGGGAAGGGATTATAGGTGATAGGAGGCATATGATTCACTATCATTAACACAAAAAGCACAAAGAAACACAAGAAAGCACAAGAAATGGAGTAGGGAAATGGAGATATTATAGGCTCCCTACTGTCCATTTTTTTTTTCATTATGATTACAAGATTAATTATTACTACGTATATTTTTCTATTTTTCCCTACATAAGTAGGTATGTAGGAGTAAGTGGGTCACGCAGGTGTATGTGGGATTGTGTATATGTACATGTTTAGGTGTAGGTAGGGAGATGTAGAGATACCTATATAATTTTTTTTTCCTTCACAAGAGAAGCACATTAGAAGTACCAAAAGTACTCACGTAATAGCTGAAATATGGGTCAATAGAGGGGAGGTACGGGGGGATTGGGGTGGGGTGAGGGGATGTGATGGGAAGAAATGGGGGAGTAGGAAAATGGAGAGATGGGTTACTGTATAAAGAGAACTAGATAGTGAAGCAAGGTATGGAATACCTCGGTATACCCGGTAGTACAGTTTTGTTAGGAATAGAACAAAGAAGTTGAGAAGAGTATATGTAGAACTATATAAGATATATAAGAAATAAGATAGCACAGTAAGGAAACTGTTGGAATTAATATGGTATTAATTACAGTAGGGAAGGGAAGGGATATAATAGAGCCTGTACCCAGGAGAAGGGGAGTTGGGGGAGGGGGGGGGTGGAGGGAAAGATGGTGGGAGAGAGGGGTCGAGGGGGGGGGGGGGCTTGGGAAGGTGTAGATAAGAAGAAGGATGATAGGGGGTGGAGAGAGGAGGGGGAGGAGGGGGGCCTTGGCTCCCTCAACGGATACCCTCTTAGAAAGTTAGGTGTAAGAGTGGGCTGCGGTAATAGGTAATAAGTAAGGCGAGATATGAGAAAAATATTTGGTCTGATAAGAAGATAGTAAAAGTAAATAAGGATAGGTAAAATGTGGATGTTGAAATCTGGGAAATTAAGGATAATGGCCGGGGGGAGGGCGGAGGAGGATGAGTTGGAGCTCCTTAGCCAGCTCGAACCAACACCCCCAATTTAGGTTTGCATCCACGGGAACCATTGGGGAAGGGTTCAGAACTGGGTGTTTTCCCTTAGGGGTTTAGAAGGGGAAAGAGGGAGGGGGGCGCTCGGGGTAGGGGTTTTCTTTTGTCCTTTCTTTTATTTTTTTTGTTTTTTTGTGATGGAGGGAATAAAAATAACCTCCCTAAATGCTAAGGGACTTAACGTCCCAGAGAAACGTAGGATGTTATTGAATGATTTACAGCGTTGGAGGACAGATGTAGCGTTTGTGCAGGAAACGCATTTCAGGACCGGGGGACTCCCACTCCTCCAGAACAGATTCTTTCCATGCGTTTATCATGCAGGAAATCAGGAAGCAAAATCTAAAGGAGTATCAATTTTGATCTCCAACCCACTCTCCTGGTCATTGCAGGATAAACGTCTGGACTCAAAGGGTAGATTCCTCTTCTTGAAAGGTAGTATTGGAGGAACTAATGTGACACTGGCCACGTTGTATGCACCAAATGTACATCAAGATTCATTCATGAAGAAGGTCCTTTCTGAGTTATCAGAATTTGCAGAGGGTAAATTGATCCTGGGGGGAGACTTCAATATCTCTCTGGATCCTAAACTAGATACCTCCCAAGGGACATCATCAACACCAGGGGGGGGGTCAGAAGGGGTATATTGCGGAAATTACATGAAGGGCAATTAGTGGACATTTGGAGGATAATGCATGCAGAAGAAAGGGATTATACCTTTTTCTCTAATCCGCACCAAGTGTATTCCCGCATAGACCTTTTTCTGATCCCCCATTATATGATTTCCTTAGTATCAGAAGTGATGATTGGAAATATAACGTGGTCAGATCACGCCCCGATCAGCTTGTGCCTCTCCCTATCCAATATGGTTCTCTCCCAAGAAAGAAGATGGCGATTAAATGAGAGCTTGCTACAGAATCCCGAAGTCAGGGAAGACGTGGCTAAAGAAATCATAGCATATTTTCAAGTTAATGATACACCGGGGAGCGACCCGGGAATGGTGTGGGAGGCGCACAAGACAGTGATCAGGGGAGTCCTGATTAAACAGGGATCAATATTGAAGAAGAATAGAGAAAAATACATTAGAGAATTGTTAGAAGGGATTCAGAAATTGGAATTTCAGCATAAAAAGACACAAGTACCTTCCATGGGAAGGGAACTTGGTCAGTTGAGAAGACAGTTGGCAGAGGTTCTGCGTTTCAAAGCCCATGCTATAATACAAAGAGGAAGGAAAGTAAATTACAAACTGGGAGATAAGTGTAGAAAATTGCTAGCTGGGAAATTAAAAGAAAAAAAATCGGTCAATATATATCCCACAAATCAGAGGGAAAGAAGGACACCTAGTACGGAAACCAAAAGAGATAGTCGAGGAATTTGGAGAATATTATTCTTCACTATATAATGTGAGGGGGTTAACTCGGTAGCGGGTGTGTGTGACCCCCTGGTTGGGCTCCCCACACAAAAACAGGGCCAGCAGACGGAGGTTGTGGTTTTCAAAATCAAAAGGTGCGGTTTATTTCTCTATGTACAGTGACAAAAACACAGCAAAGCCAAAAAGAAACAAACAAAATAAATCCTGGTCAGTTTGACCTCTGACTAAACATGCAGGTTTCCTAAACTAACAACTGGGATCAGCCTGGTGCTGTCCTAGTCCCTAAGTCCCTGGTTTAGTTAAAGTCCAAACAAATAGCCACACAGGCTTTGCCTCACCGCACAGGGGTTCACTCTCCCTAGACAGTCCACACAGGTCTGGTTCCAGGCATGAGCTAACATCTAATGAATCTGGGAGTTTTTATAGAGGCCTTAAACGAACTGACAGGCTTCAGCTGGCCTCATCAACTCCCTGCCTGCACGACGCCCAGCCCTCTCCCTAGAGGTATGAGTCATCAATGAGCCCACTAGTCTCAGCTGGGCTTATACAACTCTCCACCCTAGTTGTATAAGTCAGCATAAAGCCTGAATCTGGGAGAAATATATCTACCCCCCTGGATGCAACCAGGTGACTTTACCTTCCTGCTGTCACATACCCCCCCCTCTTGTTTTAACCTTGGGGTTGGAACACCAGCAATCAGGCATTCATGTACTCGAGACAAAGCATCCACATTCCCCATTTGAACGCCAGGGCGATGCTTTACTGTGAAGTTGAATTCCTGTAGGGCCAGGAACCACCTATTCACTCTTCTATTTGTCTCCTTGTTTTGAGCCATCCACTTTAACGGAGCGTGATCCGTAACCATGTCAAAGTGCCTACCTAGCAGATAGTACCGAAGGGAATCTAGAGCCCACTTCACCGCTAAACACTCCTTTTCAACCGTGGCGTAATTTACCTCATGGGACTTCAACTTCCTGCTGAGGTAAATGACTGGGTGCTCTTCCCCGTTCCAGACCTGGGACAATACTGCTCCTAACCCCACATCTGACGCATCACTTTGTACGACAAAGTCTTTAGAGAAGTCGGGTGAGTACAACACTGGCTGGCTACATAAGGCTTGTTTCAAGAATTGGAATGCTGCCTCAGCCTCGGGGGTCCATTTAATCATGACCGACCCTTTCCCTTTCGTCAGGTTGGTTAGGGGCACAGCCTTAGAAGCAAAGTGGGGAATGAAGCGCCGATAATAACCCGCGATTCCCAGAAAGGCCCGTACCTGCTTCTTGCTGTTGGGACGTGGCCAACTCTGGATGGCCTCGACTTTGTTGAGTTGGGGTTTTATCACTCCCCTGCCAATGGTGTACCCAAGATATTTGGCCTCCTCCTGCCCAATGGTACACTTCTTGGGGTTAGCCGTAAACCCCGCTTCCCGGATAGAGTCTAGGACTGCTTGCACTTTTGGCAGATGTGAGGCCCAATCTGTGCTATGGACAATTACGTCATCCAGGTAAGCCGCAGCATACTTCCGATGGGGCCTCAGTATCTGGTCCATTTTCCGCTGGAATGTGGCCGGCGCATTCTGTAACCCGAACGGCATTCTCTTATATTGGAACGCCCCGTCTGGGGTTACAAATGCGGTTTTCTCTTTGGCCGACTTGGCCAGGGGAATTTGCCAATACCCTTTTGTGAGGTCAAGAGTCGTCATGTATCGGGCTGTTCCCAGCCGGTCGATCAACTCATCTATACGTGGCATGGGGTAGGTGTCAAATTTTGTAACTTTGTTCAACTGACGAAAATCGTTACAAAATCGCCAGCTCCCATCCGGTTTAGGCACCAACACAATGGGACTAGACCAATCACTTTGGGACTCCTCTATCACCCCTAAGTTCAGCATTTTCTGTACTTCCTCCCGTATTGCCTCCCGTCGGGCCTCTGGGATCCGATAGGGTTTTAACTTCACCCTTTCACCGGGCGGGGTAATAATATCATGCTCTACCCCAGATGTTTGTCCCGGCAGCTCAGAGAACACCTCCTTGTTGCGAAGCACAAACTCCTTAACCTCCTGTTGTTGGGGTTGTGACAAGGTGGCTGCTATTCCAACCTCCGGAATCACGCAACCAGTTTGAGCTGGTGACCAAGTTTCTGCGACTAGGGACTCTCTATCCCTCCAGGCTTTCAACAGATTAACGTGATATATCTGTTCGGGCTTTCGCCTTCCTGGTTGTCTGACCTTGTAATTCACTTCGCTCACTTTTTCCATTATCTCGTAGGGGCCTTGCCATTTGGCAAGGAATTTACTTTCAACCGTAGGGACAAGTACCAATATCCTATCCCCCGGGGAAAAGGTACGGGTCTTTGCTCCACGGTTGTACACTCTCTGCTGTGCCAACTGCGCTTGGGCCAAATGTTCCTTCACGATGGGCATTACCTGTGCAATTCGATCTTGCATCAGGGCGACATGCTCAATCACACTCCTGTGGGGAGAACTCTCACTTTCCCAAGTTTCCTTGGCAATATCCAACAGCCCTCTTGGGTGTCTCCCATACAGTAACTCAAAGGGGGAGAATCCCGTAGAGGATTGGGGCACCTCCCTAATAGCAAACATCAAATAAGGAAGTAGACAGTCCCAATCCTTTCCATCTCTATCCACCACTTTCTTCAACATTTGTTTTAGGGTTTTGTTGAATCTTTCAACCAGCCCATCGGTTTGGGGGTGATACACAGATGTACGCAATTGCGTCACTTTGAACAATTTACACAGCTCTTTCATAACCCGGGACATAAAGGGTGTACCTTGGTCCGTAAGCAGTTCTTTACAAATACCCACCCGGCTAAAAACAAGAGATAGCTCTTTGGCTATGGTTTTGGCCGAGGTATTTCTGAGAGGGATCGCTTCTGGATAACGGGTGGCATAGTCCATTATAACCAATATGTACTGGTGCCCCCTAGCGGACTTGATTATAGGACCTACCAAATCCATTGCGATTCTCTCAAACGGGACCTCAATGATGGGTAGAGGGACCAGCGGGCTACGGAAATGTGGCATCGGGGCCGACCTCTGACACACAGGGCAGGAGGAACAATAATTTTCTATGTCCTTCATCACCCCAGGCCAATAGAATCTCTGTAATACCCTCTCTCGGGTTTTCTCTGTCCCCAGATGACCTCCAAGAATGTGCCCATGGGCCAACTCCAACACCAACTTCCTGTAAGGTTTGGGCACCACCAGCTGCTCAACGGTTTCTTCTGCCCTTTTTGCCACCCGATACAGTAGGTCCTTCTCTACGCTGAAGTATGGGTAAGTGCAGGTATTATCTGGGTTCACTAACTCGCCATCTATTTCCACTACGTTTTCCCGTGCCTTTATTAGGGCGGGGTCTTTTAACTGTTCTGTGGCAAAATTTTCCCTGTGAACCTCCAGATCAGAAAACTCCACAGACGGTAGGTTTTCGTCTGAGGAGGTGGGCTCCTCTCCAGTTTCTTGAGTCTCCCCTGCCAATACTGACAAGGGAAATTCTGGAGAGTCCTCCCCACTCTCAGAGGAGTTCTGGCTATCACATTCCTGGTACATAGGGGCACCAGTGGGGGGCTCAGGATCATCCCACAGTTCCCAGAACTTCGGAAAATCCCTTCCCACAATGGCATCATGCGGTAATTGAGATACTAACCCCACTGGATGAGAGAGGGTACCTTTGGGGGTCTCGAAACACACTGTAGTCACTGGATACTCTCGGGTGTCCCCATGCACACAAATAACAGCTACCTTGCTATTCCCAGAGACCTCTGTTTTAACTAATTCAGCCTTTATCAGGGTCACAAGGCTACCTGAATCCAGTAATACCACAACATTTCTACCATTAATACACATTTTGCATAAATGTTTCTCAGTTCCCCGAATGGCAGTGCATGCGACTGTCGCACACAGCGACTGATGTCTGTCCGTCAGAAAGTCACACTGCATGGGTTCCTCCACAACCGGGCAATTGGCTGCAATATGTCCCGCTTGCCGGCAGCGGTAGCAAACGATCCTTCTTGCGGCCTCTTGAGCCGCTGATTTCCCAGGCTGTTCTCGCCAAACTTGGGGTAGAGCTCCCACCCTCTCACTCTCTCCACCCTCACCCCTTGGAATCCTCTTATCCGCCCCTGGGGATGGTCTGGTCTTAGGGTGGAAAGTCCGAGTGTCTCTGGAAGAGGCCGTCAGGTTCTCTGTAGCCAAGTATTTCTCTACACGATCCACAAGACCACCGGCCGTCTCTGGGTCTCCATGGCTTACCCACTTTTGGATGGCAGTAGGAAGAGCTCTCAAAAACCGATCCATTACAACACGTTCCACAATCTCTGGTGCGGACAAAGTCTCTGGCTGTAGCCACTTCCTGCTCAGGTGAATGAGATCATACATTTGAGACCTGGGGGGTTTTCCAAGCTGGAAAGTCCAGTTATGCACACGCTGAGCCCGGACAGCCAGGGTGACACCCAGCCTTGCCAATATTTCAGCTTTTAGCATCACATAGTCTTTTGCTTGGTCAGGCTCTAGGTCATAGTAAGCCTTCTGCGATTCACCAGTTAACAGAGGAGCCACCAGTCCAGCCCACTGCTCCTCAGGCCACTTTTCTCTTTCAGCAGTCCTTTCAAATGTGGTCAAAAATACCTCTGGATCATCCTCTCCAGTCATTTTTGTCAATAAACGACTCACCCCAAAGGACGCGGTATTAGTGGGACGGCTTTCCTCACTGGTCTGCGGACGTTGCTGCATTACTGCTTCCATTTGTTGTAGTCTCTGCTCTTGCTTCTGTAACAGGTCTATGAAGCGGGCCTCAGATTGCTGCTGGGCTTGTTGATGAGCTTGCTGCTGGGCTGCAAGGCTCCTTTGCAAACCTGCATTTGTCTGCTGTTGATTGGCATTTGCTAGAGCCAGCTGTTTCAGTATCTCCTCCATGCTGGCTTAAAAAAAACTGCCCGCATTCTCCACCAACTGTGAGGGGGTTAACTCGGTAGCGGGTGTGTGTGACCCCCTGGTTGGGCTCCCCACACAAAAACAGGGCCAGCAGACGGAGGTTGTGGTTTTCAAAATCAAAAGGTGCGGTTTATTTCTCTATGTACAGTGACAAAAACACAGCAAAGCCAAAAAGAAACAAACAAAATAAATCCTGGTCAGTTTGACCTCTGACTAAACATGCAGGTTTCCTAAACTAACAACTGGGATCAGCCTGGTGCTGTCCTAGTCCCTAAGTCCCTGGTTTAGTTAAAGTCCAAACAAATAGCCACACAGGCTTTGCCTCACCGCACAGGGGTTCACTCTCCCTAGACAGTCCACACAGGTCTGGTTCCAGGCATGAGCTAACATCTAATGAATCTGGGAGTTTTTATAGAGGCCTTAAACGAACTGACAGGCTTCAGCTGGCCTCATCAACTCCCTGCCTGCACGACGCCCAGCCCTCTCCCTAGAGGTATGAGTCATCAATGAGCCCACTAGTCTCAGCTGGGCTTATACAACTCTCCACCCTAGTTGTATAAGTCAGCATAAAGCCTGAATCTGGGAGAAATATATCTACCCCCCTGGATGCAACCAGGTGACTTTACCTTCCTGCTGTCACAATAACCTGGCACAAGAACCAGTCCCACAGTCAGTTATAGAGGAATACCTTTCGGGGGTAGATTCTCCGAGGCTTCCATCGCCAGCTCGATGTAGTTTAGAAACCCCTATCTCGATGGAGGAATTGAATGCAGTATTAAAAAAGATCAAATCCGGAAAAACTCTGGGCCCGGATGGATACACTATAAGATATTATAAAGAATTTGCCATATTATTGAATGGTCAGATGGTGAAGTTCTTTAATGCACTGGGTCAGACGGCGGCATTCCCACCGGATGCTCTTTTAGCATATATTACGTTGATCCCAAAGGAGGGGAAAGACCCGGGGGAATGCGGCAGTTATAGGCCGATCTCATTATTGAACTCGGATTTAAAACTATTTACGAAAATACTGGCATTACGACTTCAACCATGGCTTCCGCAGCTAGTAGATTTAGACCAGGTGGGATTCATCCATTCATGGGAAGCAAGAGACAATACGATAAAAGTCCTTAACCTGGTCCATTGTGTGAATGAGAGGGACATCCCTTGCGTGTTCCTAAATACGGATGCTGAGAAAGCTTTTGATAGAGTGAATTGGCACTTTCTTTTTGAAGTGCTGCGACGCGTGGGTTTAGGGGAACGTATGCTCAGTTGGATAATGGGTGTTTATACGATCCCACGCACGGCAGTAAGGGTAAATGGAGTGTATTCAAAACCTTTTAAGATTATAAATGGAACATGACAGGGATGTCCCCTTTCACCTTTACTATTTGCACTTTCACTAGAGCCACTACTGAATAAAATTCGCCAGAATTCGGATATACAGGGGGTTCAAATAGGAGATCAAATCCATAAAGTATCAGCATATGCGGATGATTTGTTGTTTTCCATGTCTAATCCACATATTTCACTCCCCAACCTTGTAAGGGAGATTGACAGTTACGGTAGGCTTTCAAATTTGAAAATAAACCATACTAAATCTGAGGCAATGAGTGTGGCAATGTCCGCCTCGATGTGTAAAACGATACAATTACATTTTAGGTTTAAATGGGAAACTAAGTTAAAGTATCTGGGCACTCACATACCATCAAATTTAAAAAATACTTTCAAGATAAACTTCCCACCATTATATAATTTAATAAGAACACTTTTGGATAAATGGCAACACAGGCTACATTCTTGGTTTGGCCGAAGCAATATAGTGAAGATGAGTATTGTACCAAAAATCTTGTACTTGCTACAGGCCTTACCGATTACTATTCCAATGGACCTTCTCCGCCAAATCAGTTCGCTTTTCATGAAATTTATATGGGCTGGGAGGAAGCCAAGAATTAAGAAAGAGATTTTGATAATGCCCAAGAAGTTTCGAGGGATGGGAGTCCCAGATATCGGAAAATACTACCGAGCTGTCCACCTGGCAAGGTTGGTAGATTGGTGTAGACATATAGATTTTAAAAGATGGGTGGACCTGGAGCAACAAATCAGTCCAGTCCCTCTAAGTAGAGCACCCTGGTGCTATTCAGCATTACCAATATTTTTGAAGAAACATCCTACGATCGGACCGACATTACGAATATCAGCAAAGATATGTCAAAACCCGAAGTTTTCTTCGGGTCATTCCCCCCTGTACCCCATTTTAGGGAATTGTAGGTTTGTACCAGGTATGGAGCCGGGAGCTTTTAAGAAGCTTAAAGAGAGGGGCCTTACCCAGGTCTCACATTTTCTAGAGTCAGAAACCTGGCCAACTATTAATGCGTTGATAGAAACGGACGGAAATTTTAGATGAAATATCTGGCAGGCAATTCAAATAAGGCATTTTTTGAGAACTTTGGGGTCTCCATTAGACTTTCAAAGGCAATTAACAGCATTTGAAGTCTATTGCGAAGATAAGGAACCACTTTCTCAAGTGATCTCCAAGATGTATAGGCTGTTGAGTACCCCCTCCGAGGATTTTTTGTTGCCGGGGGTTAGTAAATGGGAAAGAGACCTGGGAAGGACCTTCTCGGTGACTCAGCGAAAACAGATTTTTTTTTGGCATTGAACTCCTCGGTCTGTACGCGGACCCAGGAGTCCAATTTCAAACTCCTGACCCAATGGTATCACACACCGGTAAGGCTTCATAGAATGTCTATGGAGTTTCCGGAGACCTGCTGGAGATGTGGGGAGGAAAGAGGAACATTATTACACATATTCTGGTCTTGTGAAAAAATGCGACATTATTGGCGGGAAGTGCAGAGAATATCTCAAAACTTTACAGAATTTCAGATACCAGATGACCCTGCGTTTTTTATTTTATATTGCTCACAGATCCCGGGAACAGAAGTATAGGAAATTAATGATTTGTCATTTAATTAATGCAGCAAAAGCTGGTGTAACCTTACGGTGGAGAGATTCTAGACCACCCTCTATAGCAGGATGGCTGAATAGAGTGCGGGAAATAGGAGCAATGGAGGACTTAGTTCTCTCCGCTCAAAATAAGCGAGAACAGTATATTAAAATTTGGACAGTATGGAATTTATATATGTATTCTGAGGAAGGAAAGAGAATGTTAGATGAGGCAAGAGAGGAGTGAGATGGTCTTATATGAAATGCGTACCTGCACATGAGAGGGAATAGAAATTTGCTCTCTCCATCTTTTGGGGGTTTTTTTTCTTCTTTTTTTTTTTTCTTTCTTTGGGGGGGGGGGGATGGGAGGTAAATACGGGTCTGTAATGAAGAGGGAAACGAGAAGAAGAAGATTCTAGATAAATTAAGAGGGTGATAAAGATGAAAGAAGGGAACAAAGGTTAATATAAGGATTTAGATATGGTAGACTTTGAGAGTAAATGAAGTCTGGGACAAAATATATGTGTAAATGTTTATCTGGATAAATTGTATATGAGGTAGGATGTATATAATTGTAACCATGAAAATATTCGGTTGGAATGTCCCTCTTACTTTCCTGTTCTCTTGTTTTCTTTTTCTTGTTGATATAAAAGAAAATAAAGATATTAAACGAAAAAAAAAAAAGAAAAAGACGTTGTGCAAATATTGCCTCAGGACCACCATTTGGGCCTACAGAAATGAACAATTAATTAAATATTAAATCAAGTGTAGCGGGTATTTGAATTTAGGGGAGGCATCTGGGTGGTAGTGTAACCCAGATGCACTGATTGTTAGGGAATTGAGATCTTTTATTGTTCATGGAGGACTCTGGTGGTGTGAGGTTCCCTGGGGTCCGAGGCTGGCGCTGTCGCCCTGGTCCGGGGTTGAACCCTCACTGCAAAACTGTACTCTTTTTGTCCCTTTCCGGCGGTTGTACAGCAGGGCGGGGAACCTGCTGTGACGCTGGGGAGAGGAGATAAAGGGGACGGGCGCCATGACCTGGGGGTTCAGAGTCGGAGGTCAGAACCGCGCCCAGGCACCTTCAGCCTGGGTTCTGGCGTTCCGGAGTTCCGGGCCCAGGTGCCCTTGACCTGGCCGGAGCGCGAGATGGAGTTTATCCCAGGCACCTTTAGCCTGGGGTGAGGTACTATCGAGGAAGCCTGGGGCCCAGTACCTTCGACTGGGTTCCGCGAGGATGGAGGAATCCGAGGGGGCCCTAAAGCCCTGGGTGCCCGAGTCTGAGACGAGGAGGCCAGTGTGCAGAACTTCTCCGGATAGTCCAGGACAGCATTCGCCGGTGACGGAGGGGCCTCTGGTAACTCTTGGACGGATATCTTCCCTCTGACAGGGGCTGCGCTTAGCGAAGGTAATTCACTTTCTGTTCTACACAGTCGGTGGCAGCGGCTGTGCGCCATAACCGTTGGTGACACCACAATGGTTGGTTCTATCTAAGGATTGTGCCTCGACCTACTCCCCACCTATACTGAACTGTTCTTTGGGTCACAACCTGTCTGTGCTAAATGACGATTTATTGCTGTCAGAGAATAAATAAGAGTTGGACCTTTTCAGTGGTGTGGATCTCCAGTTACTGGGAGCAGAGACAGAGGGTCATTTACAGTAAAGACTTGGCTCTGGGTTATGCAGACGACCCGATGGTAAAAATGGTTCTGGCCTTCACCTCTGCACATTATAGGACACGGGCCGTGGTGTGCCGCATCCCTCCTCCCATACTCCCCCCTAGACGAGACAACAAGCCGAGAAGAAGAAGGGGTGAGAGGGGTGAGGCCGCTACACATAAATATAATAATCATAATAATACAAAATAAATAAATAACAAATCAAAATGAATTAATACCAATAGAAAAAAAAAGTTAAATATATTTAACCACTTCCCTACCCAGCCATAGACAAATGACGTCCACAGATGGGATCTCCCATCCTGGGTGGACGTCATATGACGTCCTCGGCTTTGTAGGGGGATATCTGAATGATGCCTGCAGCTAGAGGCATCATTCAGATATCCTTTTAAAGTGCCGGCGATTCTGTGCACCATAAGAATGATCATAGCGGCGATTCCGCCGCTTGATCGTTCTTATAGGCGGCGGGAGGGGACACCCCCCCGCCATCTGGTGCTTCACCGGGCTCTCCCGTGCCATCGGGGACCAGGAGCGAATCTTCCGGCACCGTTGGTGGGTCACGTGACGAGCAAAGAGATGACTGGTGACCAGATGGTCACCAGTCATCTCTATGATCGTGGGAGGCCCGGGCGCGATGTGATGACGTCACGCCTGGGTCCTCAAATGTAAACAAAGCCGCCATTGCGGCTAGTAAGTATGAGATCAGTGAAAAAAATTTCACTGATCTCATGCTTTCCAGCCTGGAGGAGAGATGTGGGGTCTTATTGACCCCTTATCTATCAATAAAGAGGACCTGTCACACACCATTCCTATTATAAGGGATGTTTACATTCCTTGTAATAGGAATAAAAGTGATAAAAAAAAAAAATAAGTAAAAAAAATAAAAAAAATAATAATAAAAAATTAAAATTAAAACGCCCCTGTCCCCGGTAGCTCGCGATCAGAAGTGAATGCACACGTAAGTTGCCCACATATGTAAACGCCATTCAAACCACACATGTGAGGTATCGCCGCGTGCGTTAGAGCGCGTGCAACAATTCTAGCACTAGACCTCCTCTGTAATTCTAACCTGGTAACCTGTAAAAAAAAAAAAAGCGTCGCCTATGGAGATTTTTAAGTACCGAAGTTTGGCGCCATTCCATGAGTGTGTGCAATTTTAAAGCGTGACATGTTAGGTATCTATTTACTCGGTGTAACATAAGCTTTCATATTTTCCCCAAAAATTGGGCTAACTTTACAGTTTTCTTATTTTTTAATTCATGAAACCATTTATTTATTTTTTTTAAAGGCGTTTGAAAAATTATTGCGCAAATACCGTGCATGAAAAAAAGTTGCAATGACCGACATTTTATTCCCTAGGGTGTCTGGTAAAAAAACATATATAATGTTTGGGGGTTCTGAGTAATTTTCTAGCAAAAGAATGATGATTTGTACATGTAGGAGAGAAGTGCCAGAATAGGCCCGGTATGGAAGTGGTACAAAAAGCCCGGGGTTGAAGTGGTTACTGTATTTATTGGCGTATAACACTCACTTTTTTACCCTGAAAATAGAGGGTAAACTGTGCCTGCGTGTTATACACAGGGGGCTGTGGAAAGTTTTTTTCTTGAAACTTCCCTCCTAAAGTTAGGGTGCGTGTTATACGCCTGTGCGTGTTATACGCCGATAAATACGGTAATTAACCACTTAAGCCCCGGACCATTTGGTAGCTAGAGGACCAGAGGTGATTTCAGAATTTTTCACTGCGCTGCTTTAACTGTAAATTGTGCAGACATGCAATGTTGTACCCAAACGAAATTTGCGTCCTTTTCTTCCCACAAATAGAGCTTTCTTTTAATGGTATTTGATTGCCTCTGCGATTTTTATTTTTTGCGATATAAACGGAAAAAGACCGAAAATTTTGAAAAAAAAAGATATTTTCTACTTTTTGTTATAAGAAAAATCGAATAAACTCAATTTTAGTCATACATTTAGGCCAAAATGTATTCAGCCACATGTCTTTAGTAAAAAAAATGTCAATAAGCGTATATTTATTGGTTTGCGCAAAAGTTATAGCGTCTACAAACTACATTTTCTGGAATTTACACAGCTTTAAATTTATGACTGCCTATCTCATTTCTTGAGGTGCTAAAATGGCAGGGCAGTACAAAACCCCCCCAAATGACCCCATTTTGGAAAGTAGACACCCCAAGGAAATTGCTGAGAGGCATGTTGAGCCCATTGAATATTTTTTTTTTGTCCCAAGTGATTGAATAATGACAAAAAAAAATAAAAATTACAAAAAGTTGTCACTAAAGGATATATTGCTCACACATGCCATGGTTATATGTGGAATTGCACCCCAAAATACATTCTGCTGCTTCTCCTGAGTACGGGGATACCACATGTGTGGGACTTTTTAGGAGCCTAGCCACGTACGGGACCCCGAAAACCAAGCACCGCCTTCAGGATTTCTAGGCACAAATTTTTGATTTCACTCCTCACTACCTATCACAGTTTCGAAGGCCATAAAATGCCAAAATAGCACAAAACCCCCCCCAAATGACCCCATTTTGGAAAGTAGACACCCCAAGCTGTTTGCTGAGAGGCATGGTGAGTATTTTACAGCTCTCATTTGTTTTTGAAAATTAAGAAAGACATTTTTTTATTTTTTTTTCAATTTTCAAAACTTTGTGACAAAAAGCGAGATCTGCAAAATACTCCCAATACCTCTCAGCAAATAGCTTGGGGTGTCTACTTTCCAAAATGGGGTCATTTGGGGGGGTTTTGTGCCATCTGGGCATTCCATGGCCTCCGAAACTGTGATAGGCAGTGAGAAGTGAAATCAAAAATTTACACCCTTAGAAAGCCTGAAGGCGGTGATTGGTTTTTGGGGTCCCGTACGCGGCTAGGCTCCCAAAAAGTCTCACACATGTGGTATCCCCGTACTCAGGAGAAGCAACAGAATGTATTTTGGGGTGTAATTCCACATATGCCCATGGCATGTTTGAGCAATATATCATTTAGTGACAACTTTGTGCACAAAAAAAAAAAAAATTTCTTTTTTCCGCAACTTGTGTCAACATATAAAATATTCCATGGACTCGACATGCCTCTCAGTATATAGCTTGGGGTGTCTACTTTCCAAAATGGGGTCATTTGGGGGGGTTTTGTACTGTCCTGGCATTTTATACACAACATTAGGAAGCTTACATCCACTCTTCTAACCACTTGAAGACAAAGCCCTTCTTGACACTTTTTGTTTACATGAAAACATATTTTTTTTTGCAAGAAAATTATGTTGAACCCCCAAACATTATATATATTTTTAAAGCAAAGGCCCTACAGAATAAAATGGTGGGTGTTGCATTTTTTTTTTCTACACAGTATTTGCGCAGCGATTTTTCAAACGCATTTTTTGGAGAAAAAATACACTTTTTTAATTTTAATGCACTAAAACACACTATATTGCCCAAATGTTTGATGAAATAAAAAAGATGATCTTAGGCCGAGTACATAGATACCAAACACGACATGCTTTAAAATTTCGTACAAACGCGCATTGGCGACAAACTACATACATTTTTAAAAGCCTTTAAAAGCCTTTACAGGTTACCCCGTTAGATTTACAGAGGAGGTCTACTGCTAAAATTACTGCTCTCGATCTGACCTTCGCGGTGATACCTCACATGCATGGTGCAATTGCTGTTTACATATGGCGCCAGACCGACGCTTGCGTTCGCCATTGGGCAAGAGCAGGGCAGGACAGGGGTGCTTTTTTTTTTTTTCTTTTTTTTTTTTTCTTATTAATTTTGCTTTTTTATTTTATTTTTAAATTGTTCCTTTCATATTTTTTTTTTTATCATTTTTATTGTTATCTCAGGGAATGTAAATATCCCCTATGATAGCAATAGGTAGTGACAGGTACTCTTTTTTTGAAAAAACTGGGGTCTAGACCCTAGCTAGACCCTAGATCTTTCCTCTGCCCTCAAAGCATCTGACCACACCAAGATCGGTGTGATAAAATGCTTTCCCAATTTCCCAATGGCGCTTTTTATATCCGGGGGGGGGGGGCATTCCCTCCCACTGCTTGTAAAAGCAGTCCAGAGGCTAATTAGCCACTAGGATTGCTTTTACATGAAAGCCGGCCGCTGGCTGAAAAGAATGATACCAAGATGATACCTAAACCCGCAGGCATCAATCTGGTATAACCATTCAAAGTCCAGCAACATACCAGTACGTTGCTGGTCCTTGTTGGACATGTATTGTAATCTTTTTTTTTCATGCAGCCAGTTGGCTGAATGAAAAAATAGGATTTTTGTACTCACCGTAAAATCGTTTCTCTGGCATCCATGGACTGACACAGCGTGTCTTATACACCTTTACACGTGGGTTATGTCCCTGCCTGCAGGAGAAGACCTAGGCAGAATGTGAGATGTTATACATACATTCTAAACAGCCAGAGCTGAACAGCCCCGCCCAGGGGGGCGGTCCCTCCGGACATAACCCTCCCACTGCAGTCAGCAGACCTCAGTTCGTAACAAAGCAGTCCAAACTTAAAAAGAAGGGTGGGTGCTGTGTCAGTCCATGGATGCCAGAGAAACGGATTTTACGGTGAGTACAAAAATCCTATTTTCTCTTGTCATCCATGGACTGACACAGCGTGTCTTATACACCTTTACACGTGGGATGTCCCAAAGCAGTGTCAAGAGGGATGGGAGCAGTATAAATGGAAAACCAAAAACTTCACTCCAAACAAGGCAGAGCTCCTCAACGGAGGAGTTGCAACATCAAACAGCGGCCTGCAACACCTTGCGGCCGAAGGAAGCATCCGAAGATGCAGCCACATCAACCTTATAAAACTTAGAAAAGGTATGAACAGACGACCAGGTCGCCGCCTTGCACACTTGTGCAACCGACGCTTGATGTCGGAAAGCCCAGGAAGCACCAATTGCCCTGGTGGAATGTGCCGTAACCGGAAAGGGAGGCGCCCGCCCCTTGAGAGCATAAGCTTGAATGACGGTTTGTCTGATCCACCTAGAAATGGTGGCAGACGAAACCGCTTGGCCCTGTTTTGGACCAGAGACAGCCACAAATAGTGAGTCAGACTTCCGAATAGAAGCAGTAGCAGACAGGTACACCCGCAAGGCTCGTACCACATCCAAAGTGTGAAGCGCAAACTCTCTGGGATGCGATGGGTGAGGACACAAGGACGGTAGGACAATGTCCTCGTTTAAGTGGAAGGCTGAGACCACCTTTGGCAGAAAGGAAGGTCGCGGACGTAACACCGCCTTATCCTTATGGATGATCAAAAAGGGCGACTTGCAGGACAAGGCCGCCAATTCAGACACTCGTCTAATGGAAGTAACGGCCACCAAGAAGGCCACCTTCTGAGACAAAGTCAAGAGGGGAATATCTCTAATATTTTCGAAGGGAGGTTCCTGGAGGACCGAGCGCACCAAATTCAGATCCCACGGGGGGAGAGGAGGCTTGACAGGGGGGAGCACATGGCGAACCCCCTGCACAAAGGTGCTAACCAAGGGATGACCCGCCAGCGGTCGCTGAAAGAAGATGGCCAAGGCCGAAATCTGACCCTTAATGGTACTCAAAGCGAGCTTTTGGGTCACGCCCCGCTGCAGAAAATGCAGGATTCTGGGAACGGAATACGTTCGTGGGCGCCAGTCCAGCTCTTCGCACATGGCGATGTAAGCTCTCCAAGTACGGTGATAGATCCTTCTGGAGGAAGACTTCCGTGCCCTTAACATGGTCGAAATGACCGAATCCGAGAGACCTCGGTCTCTCAGCACCTGGCTTTCAATAACCATGCCGTTAAAACCAGAGACTGTAAAGCAGGATGAAATATAGGACCTTGAGACAGAAGGTCCCCCCGTATCGGTAACCGCCAGGGAATGTCTGCGACGAGACATACCAGATCGGCGTACCAGTGAGGCCGAGGCAAATCCGGAGCAATGAGGATCACCGGAATTCCCTCGGTCGCTACCCTGCGGAGCAGGCGAGGGAGCAACTGCAGCGGAGGATAAACGTATATCAGGCGATACTGACCCCATGGGGCCACCAACGCATCCGAGGCATCCGCCCAGGGATCCCTGGATCTGGCCACAAACCTCGACACCTTGCGATTGAGTCGAGAAGCCATCAGGTCCACATCCGGCGTGCCCCACCGTCTGCAAAGGAGTTGAAAGACCTCCGGGTGCAAGGACCACTCTCCCTGGTCCAGCGTCTGGCGACTTAGATAGTCCGCCTGCCAATTGTCTACGCCCGGAATGTAGACGGCCGACAGAGCCGGCACACTTCTTTCAGCCCACCTCAGGATGCGGGCGACCTCGGAAGCCGCAGCTGAGCTCCGAGTCCCCCCTTGATGGTTGACATACGCCACTGCTGTGGCGTTGTCCGATTGTATCCTGATGGAGTGACCCTGTAGTTTCTCCGACCATGAGGAGAGGCACAGTCTGATTGCCCGTATCTCCAGCACATTGATCGGTAAGAGGGCTTCGTCCGGAGTCCAAAGCCCTTGGGCCGACAGGACTCCCCAGACTCCCCCCCAGCCCGTCAGGCTGGCGTCCGTCGTGATCACCGTCCATTGGATGGGGAGGAACGACTTCCCGGACCGAAGAGCCGGGGACCTCAACCACCACGTCAGGGACGCCCTGACCAGGTGACTCACCTGGATCTGAAGATCCAAGGACAACTGGGATTTGTCCCAAGTGGACAAGATCTCTTTCTGTAAAGCCCTGGTGTGCGCTTGGGCATAAGGAACGGCCTCGAAGGAGGCCACCATGAGTCCCAGGACTCTCATGCAAAAGCGGATTGACGACCATTTTCGGGACGTCAGCACCCGTACTGCAGACTGAAGTGTCAGTAGTTTGTCTGGAGGTAGGAAGACTCTTGCTTCCAAGGAGTCCAGAATCAGACCTAGATACTCCAGACGCTGAGTCGGGACTAGAACCGACTTCTGAACGTTCAGGAGCCACCCAAACTCCCTGAGGGTCTGACTGACGATAGTCACACTTTCTTCCAATTCTGAGCAACTGTCTGCTCTTAGAAGGAAATCGTCCAGATAGCCCACGATAGCAATGCCTCGCTGTCTCAGCAAAGCTAGGACCGGAGCAAGCACCTTGGTGAACACCCTCGGTGCCGAGGCCAGGCCGAAGGGAAGAGCCACAAATTGATAGTGGACTTCGCCGACCGCAAAGCGCAGAAACTTCTGGTGGCTTGCGCAGATCGGAACATGCAAGTAGGCGTCCTTGATGTCCAAGGATGCCAGAAAATCCCCTTGACGGAGTTAGCGACCACCGTGCGAATGGATTCCATGCGGAATTTTTGCACCTTCACGAAGGCATTCAGGGCCTTGAGGTCCAGGATTGGCCGAACCCCGTCCTTTTTGGAACAACAAACAGATTCGAGTAGAACCCCTGAAACCTCTCCTGGGACGGAACCGGCACAATTACTCCGGACCCGATCAAATCCTGTACAGCCCCCAAGAGGGCTGCCCGACGGGCAGGAAGGAGAGGGAGATTTGAGGGAAAGAATCTGTCTGGGGGCCAGGAGCGGAACTCTATTCTGTATCCTGAGGTGACCACCTCGCACAACCACCGGTCGGAGATCCGGGAGGTCCACCGATCCGTGAACCTGCGAAGTCGTCCCCCCACCCCAGAGACGGGCGGGGGCAAGACTTCACGCGGAGGCGGGCTTGGGAGCCGGCTTGTTCGGCTTACGCACCATGGGGCGCTTGTGCCCGCCAGCCGCACTGTTGTCAGTCTGGGATGGCTTACCCGTGGACTCTGACGGACGAAAAAAACCCTTTTTTGCTGGAAAGGAAGGACCCGGTTTACGTCGGGCCTCCTTACCCTTGATAGTTTGAGGAAGGAGAGTGCTTTTACCTCCCGTGACATCCTTGATGATGTCATCCAGAGCAGCACCAAAAAGTCTACCACCCTTAAAAGGTAGATCCGTCAGGAGCTTCTTAGAGGCTAGGTCAGCAGACCAGCATTTCAACCAGATGAGACGACGCAATACCACCGTCGAGACAGAGGCCCTGGATATTAAAGGGGCCGCGTCCAACGTGGCGTCGCACACATATATCAGACCCTGCACCATCTGGTGGGCCAGAGCAATAGTGTCTGGAGGAAGGTTATACTCCTGCAGTTTGGTGCAAAATTTTTTGCCCATTCCGTGAGTGTCTGAGACACAAGGGTCGCCGCTACTACGGGCCGTAGGGCGGATCCCAACAAGGCGAACATGGCTCTACTCACCACTTCTGACCTCCTGTCAGTGGGGTCCTTAAACGCAGGAGTCCCCTCCATCGGGAGAGTGGTGGCCTTGTTTAAACGGGCGACTGGAGGGTCGACCACCGGGGGAGAAGCCCACTTTTTAAGCAGGGCGTCTTCAAAGGGGTATCTAATAGACAAACGCCGCGGGACCATAAAAGTCTTCTGCGGCTTTTCCCAGACCTGGTCAATGAGCTGGTCAAAGAAAGGTACATATGGAAAAACCTTTTTAGAAGGCTTAGTCTTAAAAGAACCAAAGGAGACTGTATCCGCCTGAGGTTCTGCGGTCGCAGCATCTAGCTTGAGAGTGTCCCTCACAGCATCAATGAGTTCACTAACAAGCGCCCTGTCATTTACTGACTCAGAACTGGAGTCTTCCTCACAAGGAATGTCCTGTTCAAAACCATCCAAATATTCAGAGCTAGGGTCCTGAGCAGCAATAGCTAGGCCCATATCTGAAGCAGAGCACTCCCCTTGTGGAGATAAAGTGGGGAGAGGGCGCTTTTTTGCTCCCTTGTGCTCACACACAGCTTCCATCCTGGTCAGAAATGATTCCAGGACTGCCGACAACTGGTCCATAGGGACCGCAGGTGCTGGAGCACTGGCTGCTGCCTCTGGCATGTTAGGGGAAGCTGGCGACTCTGACTCCATAATGTCCCTCTCAGACCACCCACAGGCTGTGCTGACTGAAGTAGGGGAATGCCTAGGGAACCCACCAACCTGACCAGGACCGCTCGGTTCCGCCGCTCTGTCTCACTGCGCCGCGCTGCTCAGCGTGAGTGAGCTGAGAGGAGAGAGTGTGAGGAGATTCGCGCCGTTCCCAGCGGCGCTAGAGGCCGACTAGTGCCAGAAAAAACGTGCGGCTACAAGAAAATGGCCGCCGCAATGTGCTCCGGCGGGCCCCGGCAAGATGGCCGCCAATGTAAAATTCAGCACACACACAAAACATGGCGCCGAACGGCGCCCAGGCCCCCCACCTCCAAAAACAAAACAGCCCCAGCGAATGCAGAGCAGCATGAGCCCCCCCCAGGACAGTATGGCCCCCAGGCACCCCCCACAGTACAGCGCCAGCACTAGTGAAAAGAGAGTGACATTAAAAAACACAGGGGGAGACAGGGAAATCCCCCCACACAAGAAACACACAGCATGTACTCACCTGCAGCCAGGAGAGACTACTTACCCGTCCCCTGAGGGACCCGCTGGTGTGTTTCTGACAGAACTATCACAGTGCGGTACTGAGTAGCTGTCGGCCCGGTCCACCGCAAAAGATACAGCCGGACTGTTCTATCTTGAGAGGACCGCGGAGCTGGAAGCCCACCGGCCACCCCTGGAGTCGTGGGGCATGTCGTGAACTGAGTCTCACGCACACAAGGCGAGGATCAGCACGCTCGATGGTCGGACAGGGAAGACTACGAGGATATCTTGTACCCAACCTGTTGCCCAGCCGACAGTTGATAGAAGATCTCAAAAAAATAAAATAGGAAAAAAATTCCCAAAGGAATAAAAATAGGTCAGGAGACTGGCTCCTGAGAGAGCCACGTCTTCTCCTTCTGCTAGGCAGAAAAAAACTGAGGTCTGCTGACTGCAGTGGGAGGGTTATGTCCGGAGGGACCGCCCCCCTGGGCGGGGCTGTTCAGCTCTGGCTGTTTAGAATGTATGTATAACATCTCACATTCTGCCTAGGTCTTCTCCTGCAGGCAGGGACATAACCCACGTGTAAAGGTGTATAAGACACGCTGTGTCAGTCCATGGATGACAAGAGAAAATAGGATTTTTGTACTCACCGTAAAATCCGTTTCTCTGACGTCCATGGACCGACGCAGCTCTCATACTGATTACATGTGGGTATATGTCCCTGCTCGCAGGAGAAGACCTAGGCAGAATGTTAGAGGTTAAAACATTCTAGAACAAGCCAGAGCTGAACAGCCCCGCCCAGGGGGGCGGTCCCTCCGGACATTACCCTTCCACCTGCAGCTAATCAGCCTCAGTTCGTAACAAAGCAGTACAAACTTAAAAGGAAGGGTGGGTGCTGCGTCGGTCCATGGTCGTCAGAGAAACGGATTTTACGGTGAGTACAAAAATCCTATTTTCTCTTATCGTCCATGGACCGACGCAGCTCTCATACTGATTACATGTGGGACGTCCCAAAGCAGTATAAGAAAAGGGTGGGAGCAAAAAAAGGAAGGAACAACCAAAACTTCACTCCAAACCAGCAGAGCCCCTCAACGGAGGAGTTGTAACATTAGACAGCGGCCTGCAACACTTTGCGGCCGAAGGAAGCATCTGAAGATGCAGCCACATCAACCTTGTAGAACTTTGAAAAGGTATGAACGGACGACCAGGTCGTCGCCTTGCACACTTGTGCAACCGACGCTTCATGTCGGAAGGCCCGGGAAGCACCAATTGCCTTGGTGGAATGCGCCGCAACCGGAAAGGGAGGCGCCCGCCCCTTAAGGGCATAGGCCTGTATGACGGTCTGCCTGATCCACCTAAAGACGGTGGCAGACGACACCGCTCGGCCCTGTTTTGGACCAGACACAGATTTCCGAATGGAAACAGTAGCAGACAGGTACACTCGTAAGGCTTGTACCCATCTTAATGTATGAAGCGCAAACTCTCAGGGAAGCGATGGGTGAGGACACAAGGACGGAAGAACAATGTCCTTCTTAAGGTGAAAGGCCAAGACCATCCTTAGAAAAGAAGGATGGTCGTGGGCGCAACACCAACATATCCTTATGGAGGACCAAGTAAGGCGACTTGCCAGACAAGGCTGCCAACTCAGACACCCGTCTAACCGAAGCAATGGCCAATAAGGCCAACTTCCGGGACAAGGTCAAGAGAGGAATCTCTCTGATATTCTCAAAGGGATGTTCTTGGAGAACCGAGATGCATCAAAATCAGATCCCAAGTAGGGAGAGGAGGCTTGACAGGGGGGACCACATGGCGAACCCCCTGCCCAAAAGGTGCTAATCAAGGAATGGCCCGGCAGCGGTCGTTGAAAAAGACAGTCCGGGCCGAAATCCGACCCTCAAAAAAAAGGTATGCAAGGCCAGCTTTTGGGTCACACCACGCTGTAAGAACAGCAAAATCCTGGGAACGGAAAACATCTGAGGATGCCACTCAAGTTCCTCGCACATAGCGATGTAAGCCTTCCAGGTACGGTGAGATATCTTTCTGGAGGAAGATTCCCGTGTCAACAACATAGAAGAGATGACCGAATACGAGAGAACTCGGTCCTTTAGCACCTGGCTTTAAACAGCCATGCCATTAAAGCCAAGGACTGTAAAGCAGGATGAAGTATGCTCTGCGAAGCCGGCGAGGCAACAACAGTAGCAGAGGGTAAGCATATATCAGGCGATACTGCCCCCACGGGCTTCCAACGCGTCTAACGCATCCGCCCAGGGGTCCCTGGACCTGACCACGATCTTGCCACCTTGCGAGTGAGTCGAGAGGCCACAAGGTCCACTTCCGGTGCCCCACCTCCGGTAAAGAAGGTGGAAACACCTCTGGATGCAAGGACCCTTCGCCTGCAATGCACACGGCCGACAGGACCATCTTGCAGCGAGACGTATGAAAATCCCAAAGAGACTCCGCAATGTATCGGAGAAGGGAGGCCCCAGTGTACAGGGTGCCTCAAATGTTGGCCAATAAAGGCAACTTGACGGAACTTCCCTAGAAACTCGGTCAGAGGACTAGTACCTCAGCCTCCACAGGTGGCGCAAACCCACCCCGGGCACAGAGACCCAAAAGGCTAAAGCAGTTGTAGTGCACCTGCTAGACGACTGATGAATGAAGCAGAGGCTTTTGCCCAGTCATTGAGCTACAAAAAATGCCAGAGACGCAGCCACTAACGGGCGCAACGCCAACCCCAGCCTGGCGAACACAGTCCAAGCCAGCGCTTCTGATCACCACTGAAAGCAGGTGGAAAGTGATACCCCTGAAACCAGGGATCCTTGTGACAATGCTCCATCCAGCAGCTACCCATGGATAGGTGCTGATTGTGCAAACACATAGTTTATACTATGTATTGCGTCAAACGCACAAATGGAGAGTGTGGGAGGAAACCCACCCAGCCACAAAGAGCATAATACCACCACATACGGCGTATGTAGTTTAGTATTTGTGGATAAACCTATTAAACGCGTATATACTGTGCCAGCGACGAAGGCGTGCACATCATCGGGGCCTGGACGTAAACCAGCCACACAGATTGCGTACACAACCGTGTAGGTATGTTAGCCTGCGAACAAATTGCACATGTTTATACTGTGCATAGCGCTGAGAATGCGCACACCATTGGAACGCAGGGGAGAAACCTGAGCACCCGGATGAAACCCATGCAGACTGCATACGCATACCGTGTATGGTATTATAGTATGTGTGCTAAACATTTTGCACAAGCCCATGTGTGCATAGCACCGAAGGCGCGCACACTGTTGGCGCGTGGGAGGAACCGAAGTACCCCACGCATACTCAGAGAATGCAATACCTACAGCTACTGTAAATGTATTTAGTGTAGTGTATAGACATAATGTGTATGTTTACACAGTGTATTGCACCAAAGGCATGCATGTCATGTAGCATGGGCAGAAACCCACGCAGACTGCATACGCATACCGTGTAGGTATTATAGTGTGTGTGCTAAACCTTTTGCACAAGCTCATGTGTGCAAAGCACCGAAGGCGCGCACACCGTTGGCGCGTGGGAGGAACCGAAGTACCCCACGCATACTCAGAGAATGCAATACCTACAACTACTGTGAATGTATTTAGTGTAGTGTATAAACATAATGTGTATGTTTACATTGTGTATTGCACCAAAGGCATGCATGTCATGTAGCGTGGGCGGAAACCCACGCAGACTGCAAAGACATACCGGGTAGGTCCAATCGCACAAATTTAGACTGTGCATAGCGCCGAAGCGCCCACTCAGAAGAACTCCACGCAGACAGCACACAGATACCGTGTAGGAATGATAGCATGTGAATCAACATAATATTGCACATGTTTATGCTGTGCATTTCCATTGGAGCGTGGGGGGAAACCGGAGTACCCGCAGGAACCCCACGCAAACAGTATACCCATACTGTAAACATGTATAATATGTGCAATAAACATATTGAACATGTCTATACTGTGCAGAGAGCCGAAGCGCACATACCATGAGAGTGCGGGAGGACACCGGAGCCCCCGCCAGCCCAGAGAGTATGATACATACATATACTGTGAATGTATCTGGAGTCGTGCATAAACATATTTTGTACGTTTCTATCATGTATGGCACTGAAACACAGCATTGGAACGTGGGGACAGCCACGCAGACACAGAGACCAATAACACATACATACACTGTGAATGTATGCAGTGTAGAGGTATAGGATGAGTTTAAATTATGGTGCAGAGGCGCATAATCTTCTCTGTATCATTCCAACCTGCTTGACTGTGCTGCTGAAGCAGCATGCAGGTAACAGGTAACCTCTGATCCTCAGACCGTGTGTCTGTCAGAGCTCAAATCATTCCCCAGAATATGGCGGGAAATGTTACCTCAGGTATCACACACAAGGCTCACAGGGATTAGAGACATAAATGAATAAAGTCCTCCCTCATCCATGCTGCTCTTGAGGCAGCGTGTGAGGAAAACAGTGAGGAAACTGTGTAAAAGAAAAGCTTGTCACAGCAATTTCAGCCTGAGTGTGTTTCTCACAACATCAATGAGATCACTTACAAGCGCCCTGTCATTCACTGACACAGAACTGGAGTCTTCCTCACAAGGGAATGTCCTGTTCATAAACATTAAATATTCAGAGGTAGGGTCCTGAGCCCAATAGCTAGGCCCATATCTGACTCAGAGCACTCCTTCACTAAAGATTTTTGTGGGGGGAGGGGGCTTATAGCTCCTTTTGCTCGCACACCGCTTCCATTCTGACAGGAATGATTCCAGGACTGCTGACAACTGGTCCATAAGGACCGCAGGTGCAGGAAACATATGAACATGTTTAACCACTTAAGCCCCGGACCATTTGGTAGCTAAAGGACCAGAGGTGAATTCAGAATTTTGCACTGCGCTGCTTTAACTGTAAATTGTGCAGACATGCAATGTTGTACCCAAACGAAATTTGCGTCCTTTTTTTCCCACAAATAGAGCTTTCTTTTAATGGTATTTGATTGCCTCTGCGATTTTTATTTTTTGCAATATAAACGGAAAAAGAGCGAAAATTTTGAAAAAAAATGATATTTTCTAATTTTTGTTATAAGAAAAATCGAATAAACTCAATTGTAGTCATACATTTAGGCCAAAATGTATTCAGCCACATGTTTTTAGTAAAAAAAAATTCAATAAGCGTATATTTATTGGTTTGCGCAAAAGTTATAGAGTTTACAAACTAGGGTACATTTTCTGAAATTTACACAGCTTTAAATTTATGACTGCCTATCTCATTTCTTGAGGTGTTAAAATGACAGGGCAGTACAAAACCCCCCCAAATGACCCCATTTTAGAAAGTAGACACCCCAAGGAAATTGCTGAGAGGCATGTTGAGCCCATTGAATTTTTTATTTTTTTGTCCCAAGTGATTGAATAATGACTAAAAAAAAAAAAAAAAAAAAAAAATTACAAAAAGTTGTCACTAAATGATATATTGCTCACACATGCCATGGTTATATGTGGAATTTCACCCCAAAATACATTTTGCTGCTTCTCCTGAGTACGGGGATACCACATGTGTGGGACTTTTTGGGAGCCTGGCCGCGTACGGGACCCCGGAAACCAAGCACCGCCTTCAGGATTTCTAAGGGCACAAATTTTTGATTTCACTCCTCAATACCTATCACAGTTTCGAAGGCCATAAAATGCCAAAATAGCACAAAACCCCCCCAAATGACCCCATTTTAGAAAGTAGACACCCCAAGGAAATTGCTGAGAGGCCTGTTGAGCCCATTGAATATATTTTTTTTTGTCCCAAGTGATTGAATAAATGACAAAAAAAAAAAAAAAAAAAGAAATTACAAAAAGTTGTCACTAAATGATATATTGCTCACACATGCCATGGTTATATGTGGAATTACACCCCAAAATAAATTTTTCTGCTTCTCCTGAGTACGGGGATACCACATGTGTGGGACTTTTTAGGAGCCTAGCCGCGTACGGGACCCCGAAAACCAAGCACCGCCTTCAGGATTTCTAGGCACAAATTTTTGATTTCACTCCTCACTACCTATCACAGTTTCGAAGGCCATAAAATGCCAAAATCGCACAAAATCCCCCCAAATGACCCCATTTTGGAATATAGACACCCCAAGCTATTTGCTGAGAGGAATGGCAAGTATTTTACAGCTCTCATTTGTTTTTGAAAATGAAGAAAGAAAATATATATATATATATTTATTTTTTTTCAATTTTCAAAACTTTGTGACAAAAAGCGAGATCTGCAAAATACTCACAATACCTCTCAGCAAATAGCTTGGGGTGTCTACTTTCCAAAATGGGGTCATTTGGGGGGGTTTTGTGCCATCTGGGCATTCCATGGCCTCCGAAACTGTGATAGGCAGTGAGAAGTGAAATCAAAAATTTACACCCTTAGAAAGCCTGAAGGCGGTGCTTGGTTTTTGGGGTCCCGTACGTGGCTAGGCTCCCAAAAAGTCTCACACATGTGGTATCCCCGTACTCAGGAGAAGCAGCAGAATGTATTTTGGGGTGTAATTCCACATATGCCCATGGCATGTTTGAGCAATATATCATTTAGTGACAACTTTGTGCAAAAAAATAAAAAATAAAAAAAAAATTGTCGTTTTTCCGCAACTTGTGTCAACATATAAAATATTCCATGGACTCGACATGCCTCTCAGTATATAGCTTGGGGTGTCTACTTTCCAAAATGGGGTCATTTGGGGGGTTTTGAACTGTTCTGGCATTTTATACACAACATTAGGAAGCTTACATCCACTCTTCTAACCACTTGAAGACAAAGCCCTTTTTGACACTTTTTGTTTACATGAAAACATTTTTTTTTTTGCAAGAAAATTATGTTGAACCCCCAAACATTATATATATTTTTAAAGCAAAGGCCCTACAGATTAAAATGGTGGGTGTTGCATTTTTTTTTTCTACACAGTATTTGCGCAGCGATTTTTCAAACGCATTTTTTGGGTTAAAAAATACACTTTTTTTAATTTTAATGCACTAAAACACACTATATTGCCCAAATGTTTGATGAAATAAAAAAGATGATCTTAGGCCGAGTACATAGATACCAAACACGACATGCTTTAAAATTTCGCACAAACGCGCATTGGCGACAAACTACATACATTTTTAAAAGCCTTTAAAAGCCTTTACAGGTTACCCCAGTAGATTTACAGAGGAGGTCTACTGCTAAAATGATTGCCCTCGATCTGACCTTCGCGGTGATACCTCACATGCATGGTGCAATTGCTGTTTACATATGACGCCAGACCGACGCTTGCGTTCGCCATTGGGCAAGAGCAGGGCAGGACAGGGGTGCTTTTTTTTTTTCTTTTTTTTTTTTTATTATTAATTTTGCTTTTTTATTTTCTTTTTAAATTGTTCCTTCCAAGTATTTTTTTTTAATCATTTTTATTGTTATCTCAGGGAATGTAAATATCCCCTATGATAGCAATAGGTAATGACAGGTACTCTTTTTTGAAAAAACTGGGGTCTATTGGACCCTAGATCTTTCCTCTGCCCTCAAAGCATCTGACCACGCCAAGATCGGTGTGATAAAATGCTTTCCCAATGGCGCTTTTTATATCCGGGGGGGGACATTCCCTCCCACTGCTTGTAAAAGCAGTCCAGAGGCTAATTAGCCACTAGGATTGCTTTTACATGAAAGCCGGCCGCTGGCTGAAAAGAATGATACCAAGATGATACCTAAACCCGCAGGCATCATTCTGGTATAAACATTCAAATTCCAGCAACATACCAGTACGTTGCTGGTCCTTGTTGGACATGTATTGTAATCTTTTTATTTCATGCAGCCAGTTGGCTGAACGAAAAAAGAGATTGATCGGTGGGTATGCCCACCATTAGAATACCGCCCTTCATCCACCCACTTCCAATGATGGGCATACACGCACCATTTATATATGCCGAAGCATGGGGGCATCCTCCCGCAAAAAAGTTATGCCGCACACACATGGTCGGACTTTTCCACGGGCAAGCCTCCGTCGGAATTTCGACCGTATGTACGCGGCATTAGGAGCAAAATCGCTCCTCCGCCCCTGCTGCCCCAATGCTTCGGCATATTTGCTTTTTTTTTTTAACTGTGGTGGTGAAATCACCTCCTACAGCACTGGAGTCGCAGGGATCAGGCCTGTCTCTGCGAACGCTGCAGTTATGTGTGTTTTTGTTTTGTAAGTGACAGTGATCGATCGATACTGCACTTGGGTGGCCTGGGCTGGACGGAGGGGCAAAACGCAGGTGCCAGCAGGTATCTGGGCTGATCCCGCTAACACTGCGTTTTTGGGAACCCTAAACTGCTGGGGACGCTAGTATAGATCTGATCAGATCAGATATTGATCTGTTCAGATACTATACCACTAAGGGGGGTGTATGCTTCACGCATGGGTGTTAGCGTTACTGGCACTAACCTGACGCTGCCTGGGGTGTGACTCAGACCCTCTCTGATGCTAAAACCTAATTGATATCACCCGCCAGGCGATCAGGGGGTTAAACCTTTATTGGGTTATATACTGTACGGCGGGTGCCCTGACACTATAAAAAGCAAACTAACTAACCAGCGTCACCCGTAACACTTATATGGTGATCACTGGTGAAAGGGTTAACTAGGGGCAATCAGGGGGTTAAAACCTTTATTAGATAATATATGGGGGTACCTGACGCTATAAAAACCTGCGGCGAACCTAAAAAAAATTACCAGCTACCGATCTGCATCACCGACACTAAGACAGCGTTTAGAAAAACGATCGCTTAGCGACAGTGGTGATGGGGGTGAAAGGGTTACCTGGGGGGCGATCAAGGGGGTTAAACCTTTATTAGATAATATATTGGGGTACCTGACGCTATAAAAACATGCGGCGAACCTAAAAAAAATTACTGGCTACGATCTGCATCACCGACACTAAGACAGCGTTTAGAAAAACAATGGCTTAGCAACAGTGGTGATAGGGGGTGAAAGGGTTACCTGGGGGGCGATCAAGGGGGTTAAACCTTTATTAGATAATATATGGGGGTACCTGACGCTATAAAAACCTGCGGCGAACCTAAAAAAAATTACCGGCTACCGATCTGCATCACAGACACTAAGACAGCGTTTAGAAAAACGATCGCTTAGTGACAGTGGTGATAGGGGGTGAAAGGGTTACCTGGGGGGGCGATCAAGGGGGTTAAACCTTTATTAGATAATATATTGGGGTACCTGACGCTATAAAAACATGCGGCGAACCTAAAAAAAAATACTGGCTACCGATCTGCATCACCGACACTAAGACAGCGTTTAGAAAAACAATTGCTTAGCGA
The DNA here is from genome assembly GCA_029206835.1 of Rana muscosa. NCBI lineage: Eukaryota > Metazoa > Chordata > Amphibia > Anura > Ranidae > Rana > Rana muscosa. The sequence continues at coordinate 310,653,991 of CM055122.1, forward strand.
CAGTGGTGATAGGGGGTGAAAGGGTTACCTGGGGGGCGATCAAGGGGGTTAAACCTTTATTAGATAATATATTGGGGTACCTGACGCTATAAAAACCTGCGGCGAACCTAAAAAAAATTACCGGCTACCGATCTGCATCACAGACACTAAGACAGCGTTTAGAAAAACAATTGCTTAGCAACAGTGGTGATAGGGGGTGAAAGGGTTACCTGGGGGGCGATCAAGGGGGTTAAACCTTTATTAGATAATATATTGGGGTACCTGACGCTATAAAAACCTGCGGCGAACCTAAAAAAAATTACCGGCTACCGAGCTGCATCACAGACACTAAGACAGCGTTTAGAAAAACGATCGCTTAGTGACAGTGGTGATAGGGGGTGAAAGGGTTACCTGGGGGGCGATCAAGGGGGTTAAACCTTTATTAGATAATATATTGGGGTATCTGACGCTATAAAAACCTGCGGCGAACCTAAAAAAAATTACTGGCTGCCGATCGGCATCACTGACGCTAAGACAGCGATCAGAAAAATGATCGCTAAGCGACAGTGTTGATAGGCGGTGAAACGGTTATCTGGGGGGTGATCAGGGGGTTAAACCTTTATTAGGGGGGGTTAGGGGGCTACACTGGACCTAAGACTAAACTTTGGTGACACTTTTACAGTCACAAATGTCACTGATTGCAGTGATCACTAAATAAATGGTCACTGCAATCAGTGACACTGTGACTGGGGGCTGGGGGGGTGATCTGGGGGGTGATCTGGGGGGGCTGGGGGGCGATTTATGTCCCTATGTGTCCTGGTGTCAGTGTAGTGTTGTGTGCACTGACCTGATGTCTTCTCTTGTACGGCGCTCGGTATATGTGAGCGCCGCACCAGAGATGACATCACTTCCTCCTGCTCCCTCTGTCTGACACAGACAGAGGGGGCATTTCCATTCGCCGGGAGCGATCGCGAGGGGGTGGCCAGAAACGAATGGCTGCCCCCTCATCCCGGAACGCTCCCGGACACTTAGCCACCGCTCACTGTACAGAAGGGGGGTCCGATTGGACCCCCCAACTATACAAAGGCAATCACGTATGCTCTACGTGATTGTGCCTGTCGGTGCCATTCTGCCGACGTATATATACAGTGAGCGGTCGTTAAGTGGTTAACTGTGCAGCACTGCCAGTTGCCCCAGGCAATGTGGAGAGCAGGTGTATCAGACTCCATAAACGCCACCCTCTGAGACACTATACAGTGAATATACAGTCCACCCACTGGCTACGCTGAGGAGGGGATACCCGGGAGGACCCACCAACCCTTAAGGACAGCTCTGTCTGTGAGGAGATTGTGAGGGGATTTGCGCCGCCGCCAGAAATAAATGCGCGGCGGCCACAAGAAAATGGCCACCGTCCGCAGCTATAACTGTGCCACTGAACGCCAAGATGGCCGCCGAGCGCAAAATTCAAAGCTCTAATGCGCGCCAATGGCGCACGCAATAACCACCTCAAACAGCGCCAATGGCGCACGCAATAATCACCTCACACACCAGAAAAAACTGCAGACATGAGCGCCCAACCAGGCCAGAGTGACCCCCAAGCACCCCACAGCACAGCACCAGTACAGGGTGCAGAGAGCAGCATAACAGGGGGGGGGGGACAGGGAGAAACCCCCACACACAGAAACACAGCCAGCATGTACTCACCTGCAGTAGGAGAGACTACTTACCCGTCCCTTTCAGGGACCCACTGGCTTGTTTCAGACAGACCTATCACAGAGTCGTACTGCGTAGCTGTCGGCCCGGTCCACCGTGAGAGATACAGTCAGTCAAGTACTGTTCAATCTTGAGAGGACCGTGGGAGCATGAAAGCAACCCGGCCACCCCTGGAGTCATGGGGCATGTCGTGAACTGAGTCTCACGCACGCAAGGCGAGAATCAGCACGCTCGATGGTCGGACAGGGAAGACTACGAGGATACTAGTGTACCCAACCTGTTGCCCAGCCGACAGTTGATTGAAGGTCTCAAAAATAAAATAATAAAATTCCCAAAGGAATAAAAATCAAAAAGTAAAATCTTCCAGGAGACTGGCTCCTGAGAGCCACGTCTTCTCCTTCTGCTAGGCAGAAAAAAACTGAGGCTGATTAGCTGCAGGTGGAAGGGTAATGTCCGGAGGGACCGCCCCCCTGGGCGGGGCTGTTCAGCTCTGGCTTGTTCTAGAATGTTTTAACCTCTAACATTCTGCCTAGGTCTTCTCCTGCGAGCAGGGACATATACCCACATGTAATCAGTATGAGAGCTGCGTCGGTCCATGGACGATAAGAGAAAAGAGATTGATCGGGTGGGTATGCCCACCATTAGAATACCGCCCTTCATCCATCCACTTCTAATGATAGGCATACATGCACCATTTATATATGCCGAAGCATGGGGGCATCCTCCCACAAAAAAGTTATGCCGCACACACATGGTTGAACTTTTCCACGGGCAAGCCTCCGTCGGAATTTCGACCGTATGTACGCGGCATTAGGAGCAAAATCGCTCCTCCGCCCCTGCTGCCCCAATGCTTCGGCATATTTGCTTTTTTTTTTAACTGTGGTGGTGAAATCACCTCCTACAGCACTGGAGTCGCAGGGATCAGGCCTGTCTCTGCGAACGCTGCAGTTATGTGTGTTGTGTTTTGCAAGTGACAGTGATCGATCGATACTGCACTTGGGTGGCCTGGGCTGGACGGAGGGGCAAAACGCAGGTGCTAGCAGGTATCTGGGCTGATCCCGCTAACACTGCGTTTTTGGGAACCCTAAACTGCTGGGGACGCTAGTATAGATCTGATCAGATCAGATATTAATCTGTTCAGATACTTTACCACTAAGGAGGGTGTATGCTTCACGCGTGGGTGTTAGCGTTACTGGCACTAACCTGACGCTGCCTGGGGTGTGACGCAGACCCTCTCTGACGCTAAAACCTAATTGATATCACCCGCCGGGCGATCAGGGGGTTAAACCTTTATTGGGTTATATACGGCGGGTGCCCTGACACTATAAAAAGCAAACTAACTAACCAGCGTCACCCGTAACACTTATATGATGATCACTGGTAAAAGGGTTAACTAGGGGCAATTAGGGGGTTAAAAGCTTTATTAGATAATATATGGGGGTACCTGATGCCATAAAAACCTGCGGCGAACCTAAAAAAAGTTACTGGCTACCGATCTGCATCACCGACGCTAAGACAGCGAACAGAAAAATGATCGCTTAGCGACAGTGGTGATAGGGGGTGAAAGGGTTACCTGGGGGGCGATCAAGGGGGTTAAACCTTTATTAGATAATTTATGGGGGTACCTAACGCTATAAAAACCTGCGGCGAACCTAAAAAAAAAATACTGGCTACCGATCTGCATCACCGACGCTAAGACAGCGATCAGAAAAATGATCGCTTAGCGACAGTGGTGATAGGGGGTGAAAGGGTTACCTGGGGGGCGATCAAGGGGGTTAAACCTTTATTAGATAATTTATGGGGGTACCTGACGCTATAAAAACCTGCGGCGAACCTTAAAAAAAAATACTGGCTACCGATCTGCATCACCGACGCTAAGACAGCGATCAGAAAAATGATCGCTTAGCGACAGTGGTGATAGGGGGTGAAAGGGTTACCTGGGGGGCGATCAAGGGGGTTAAACCTTTATTAGATAATTTATGGGGGTACCCGACGCTATAAAAACCTGCAGCGAACCTAAAAAAAATTACTGGCTACCGATCTGCATCACCGACGCTAAGACAGCGATCAGAAAAATGATCGCTTAGCGACGGCGGTGCTAGGGGGTGAAAGGGTTATCTGGGGGGTGATCAGGGGGTTAAACCTTTATTAGGGTGGGTTAGGGGGCTACACTGGACCTAAAACTAAACTGTAGTGACACTTTTACAGTCACAAATGTCACTGATTGCAGTGATCAGTAAATAAATGGTCACTGCAACTGGGGGCTGGGGGGGTGATCTAGGGGGGCCTGGGGGGGGCGATTTATGTGCCTATGTGTGCTGGTGTTAGTGTAATGTTTGTGCACTAACCTTAATGTCTTCTCTTGTACGGCGCTCGGTATATGTGAGCGCCGCACAAGAGATGACATCACTTCCTCCTGCTTCCTCTGCCTGTGTTTACATTACACAGGCAGAGGGGGCATTCTCATTCGCCGGGAGCGATCGCGGGGGGTGGCCGGAATCGAACGGTCGCCCCCCCATCTCGGATCGCTCCCAGACGAATTCCGACAGCTCACTGTACAGAAGGGGGGTCCGATTGGACCCCCCAACTGTACAAAGGCAATCACGTACACTGTACATGATTGTGCCTGTCGGTGCCATTGTGCCAACGTATATGTACAGTGAGCGGTCGTTAAGTGGTTAAAAAAATGAAAAATACAAAATAGAGATACCTCCAGGGCAATGTTGCAGCTGGCTGGCGTTTCGTCTTGGCGTCAAGAGACTCTGAAGACGAGAACGGCGGTCGCAGGGGGCGGGGAAATGGATCCTGTTGTCGAACCAGCCTGGAATGGAGCTTCTCGTAGGCAAGGCCTGCTGTTCGCAGCTTGAACTCAGAGTCCGCCCACCTCCTCTGAGCATTAGTCCCTCCCTAGTCATGTCTAGTCTTCTCTTCTGGTTCCTCCAGGGAGGATTTAGCGACACTCACAGGACATGTGACTGAAACTTTCTTCTCTCCCGCTTCACGTCCTCTCCTTAGGGGGTTTCCAAGTCAACGACCCAGGGGCAGGAAGTGCGTAGTACACTTACAGTCATTATCAGATTCAAACAGTAGAGGGCAGCAGATCCATACAATATGTTTATCTCTCTCTCTCTCTCTGCATAGCAACGAATCACTTCTACACAGAAACCTGACTGGTTGCTAGGGACATCCACTCCGCTTCTAGCCCGGCCCCGTGAGGCTTTTTTCATTATTTCAGTGATTAATGTCAGTCACTGAGGATTAGTGTACACAGATATGACTGTTTGTTATGTTGTCAGAGGGTTAAGTTAGACTTCTACTAAGGGCACTTTGCCCTCGCCCAAGATGGCGGCCCGCTCGGCCGTAGAGCGCCCCCCTGGCCACCTGCAGTCGCGCGGTGTTGCTTTGCGGCGGCCGGCACAGCAGAGATTTCATCATGCAGTGAGTGTGATGCGCGTGCTGAGATCCCTCCCCACCCTGCTGCTGCGGCTCACTACTCAGCCCCGATCCCTCTGCCACAAGAGCCGGCTCCCCTCCCCGAGCCTCTTCACCGCCCTACACCCCAAACACCCCACACACTCACCCGGCATGGAGGAGCAGCTCGCCCCGCTCAGACTGGCCGTCAAGGAGCAAGTGAGTCAGGGGGACACCTGGGGAGAAGGGTGACACATGGGGGGTATGGGGACACCTAGGGACAGTGGATGCGGACAGAGCACAGGGCTGGGGACACCTTGGGAAGAGAGTGACACCTGGAGACCGTATACAGGGATTGGTACACCTATAAACAGGGTGGCACCTGGGGACAGTGCACATGGATGGGCACACCTGGGAAGGAGGGTGACACCTGGGGGCAGTGCACAGGGATAGGCACACCTGGGGGGCATGGGGGTAGCTGTGAACAGTGCATAGAGATTAGGACAACTGGGGACAATGTACAGGGATAGGCACACCTGGGGGACATGGGGGCAGCTGGGGAAAGTGCATAGAGATGGTGACATCTGGGGACAGTGCATAGGGATGGGCACAAACCAGGGGAGGAGGGTGACACATGGTGGGGTATAGGGACACCTAGGGACCGTGCACAGGGATGGGGACACCTGGGGAGGGGGTGACAACTGGGAGGGAGGGTGACACCTGGGGACAGTGCACAGAGACACCTGGGGGACATGGGGGTAGCTGGGAACAGTGCATAGAGATAGGGACACTTGGGGAGGAGGATAACTGGGGACAATGCACAGGGATAGGCACACATGGGGGCAGCTGGGGACATTGCATAGGGATGGGGGACATGGGAGCAGCTGGGGATAGTGCATAGGGACACCTGGGAAGGAGGGTGACACCTGGGGACAATGCACAGGGATAGGCACACCTGGGGGGCAGCTGGGGACTTTGCCTAGGGATGGGGACACCTGGGGACAATGCCTAGGGATGGCGGCACCTGGGGACAGTGCATATAGACACCTGGGGACAATGCACAGGGATAGGCACACCTGGGGGGCATGGGGGCAGCCAGGGACAGTGCATAGAGATGGTGACACCTGGGGACGGTGCATAGGGATGGGGGCAGCTGGGGACAGTGCACAGGGATGGTGACACCTGGGGACAGTGCTGAGTGATGGTGACACCTGGGGAGGAGGGTGACACCTGGGGACAGTGCGTAGGGATGGGGACACCTGGGGAGGAGGGTGACACCTGGGGACAGTGCGTAGGGATGGGGACACCTGGGGAGGAGGGTGACACCTGGGGACAATGCACAGGGGACAGTGCATAGGGATGGTGACACCTGGGGAGGAGGATGACGGGACAGTGCTGAGTGATGGGGACATCTGGGGAGGAGGGTGACACCTGGGGACAGTGCGTAGGGATGGGGACACCTGGGGAGGAGGATGACACCTGGGGACAATGCACAGGGATAGGCGCACCTGGGGACAGTGCACAGGGATGGGCACACCTGGGTGACATGTTGGCAGCTGGGGACATTGCATAGGGATGGGGACACCTGGGGAGGAGGATGACGACACCTGGGGACAGTGCTGAGGGGTGGTGACACCTGGGGACAGTGCTGAGGTGTGGTGACACCTGGGGAGGAGGGTGACACCTGGAGACTGTATATTCAATACATGGATTGGTACACCTAGAAAGGAGGGTGATACCCGGGGCCACAGTGCATAGGGATGGTGACACCTGGGGAAAAAGGGGGACACCTGGGGACAGTATACAGGGATAGGGACACCTGGGGATGAGAGTGACAGCTGGCAAAGAGAATGATACTTGGGGGAGGGGTAACAACTAGGGGCAGTGTACAGAGAAGAAAGTACAGGGAAAAGGATGATAACTTATTAGATTGTAAGCTTTTCTGAGCAGGATCCTTTTGTATTGTAACGGTATTATATCCCTTTTAGTTTGTAAAGTGCTGTTAACTGGTGGTTCTATATAAATTCTGTATAATAACTTCATTAGGTGTCCACAGACACCTAAGGACTGAGACCTTAGTAGGAGGATGACCACTGCAGGGGGTGATGGGAAATCCTGCTGCCTGTGCTGTACTTGGTGGTGGGTGATGATGAAAACACGTGGGCAGGATGTTGGGTACCACAAAAAAAAAAAAAAATCTGACAGCAACATCCTTCCCAACATTTTTATTGGAAACCAGTCCCGGGGGAAGGTAGAGAGGATAATTATGTATACGTGGTTCCTCACAGCCATGACTGTCCCTGCAGAGTGTAGTGAGGAAGACTGTGTACATATAGCATGTACGTGTGGTTCTTTACATTTAGAATTGTCCCTGGGGATGACTATGTAAATGTGGTTACTTAGCACCAGGAATGTCCCAGTAGAAGGTACAGAGAATGGCAATGTACATGTGGTTCCTTAACACCAGGACTGTCCTTGGGGGAACGTACAGGGGAGGACTATTAATTCCTCACCACCAGGACTGTCCCTGGAGAAGGTATAGAAGATGACCATGTACATGTGGTTCCTCCCCACCAGGACTGTCCCTGGAGAAGGTATAGAAGATGACCATGTACATGTGGTTCCTCCCCACCAGGACTGTCCCTGGAGAAGGTATAGAAGATGACCATGTACATGTGGTTCCTCCCCACCAGGACTGTCCCTGGAGAAGGTATAGAAGATGACCATGTACATGTGGTTCCTCCCCACCAGGACTGTCCCTGGAGAAGGTATAGAAGATGACCATGTACATGTGGTTCCTCCCCACCAGGACTGTCCCTGGAGAAGGTATAGAAGATGACCATGTACATGTGGTTCCTCCCCACCAGGACTGTCCCTGGAGAAGGTATAGAAGATGACCATGTACATGTGGTTCCTCACCACCAGGACTGTCCCTGGAGAAGGTACAGAAGATGACTAGGTACATGTGGTTTGCCATCACCAGGACTATCCCTGGAGAAGATACAGAAGGATGACTAAGTACATGTGGTTCCTTACCACCAGGACTGTCCCTGGAGAAGGTACAGAAGATGACCATGTACATGTGGTTCCTCACCACCAGGACTGTCCCTGGAGAAGGTACAGAAGATGACCATGTACATGGTGGTTCCTCACCACCAGGACTGTCCCTGGAGAAGGTACAGAAGATGACTAGGTACATGTGGTTTGCCATCACCAGGACTGTCCCTGGAGAAAATACAGAAGGATGACTAAGTACATGTGGTTCCTCATCACCAGGATTGTCCCTGGGGGGGGAAGGTACAGGGGATGACTATTGATTCCTCACCCCTAGGACTGTCCCTGGAGAAGGTTTAGAAGACGACCACCATGTACTTGTGGTTCCTCACCACCGGGACAGTTCGTGAAGAAAGTACAAAAGGATAACTAAGCACATGTGGTGCCTCATTACCAGGACTGTCCCTGAAGAGGCTACAGCCCTGAGAATATCAGGGGTGTGGCACATCTGTTGTGAATTGGCGTGGGCTCTGGTATGGGGGGTACAGTGTGTAGGTACTGGCAGTGGGGGGTGCTGTTAATTAATAGACTATACACTGGAGATAGGATGGATTCTGTGACTTCAGAATGTGGACACATATGTAATCTGGAGGGGCCAACATATGGAGGGGCTGAGGCATTTCATAAGTGCATGGTCCTGAATTGGTTGCCCATATTAGTTTAGGTCACATGGTCATCTTTCAGACAGGGGAGGGCTAGGAGAGAATACTTCAATAATGTTCAATGCACAGGTATGATTGTGACATCTTTATAATAATCTTTAAGTGTGGTCCCTAGCTGCCCATCTGGGGGGGGGGGGTGGTCGGTAGCTGCCCATCTGGGGGGGGGGTGGTGGTCGGTAGCTGCCCATCTGGGGGGGGGGTGGTGGTCGGTAGCTGCCCATCTGGGGGGGGGGGTGGTCGGTAGCTGCCCATCTGGGGGGGGTGGTTGGTAGGTGCCCATCTGGGGGGGGTGGTTGGTAGGTGCCCATCTGGGGGGGGGGTGGTGGTCGGTAGGTGCCCATCTGGGGGGGTGTGGTGGTCGGTAGCTGCCCATCTGGGGGGGGGGTGGTCGGTAGCTGCCCATCTGGGGGGGGGTGGTCGGTAGCTGCCCATCTGGGGGGGGGTGGTGGTCGGTAGCTGCCCATCTGGGGGGGGGGTGGTCGGTAGCTGCCCATCTGGGGGGGGGGGTGGTGGTCGGTAGGTGCCCATCTGGGGGGGGGGGGGTGGTCGGTAGGTGCCCATCTGGGGGGGTGTGGTGGTCGGTAGCTGCCCATCTGGGGGGGGGTGTGGTGGTCGGTAGCTGCCCATCTGGGGGGGGGTGTGGTGGTCGGTAGCTGCCCATCTGGGGGGGGGGTGGTGGTTGGTAGCTGCCCATCTGGGGGGTGTGGTGGTTGGTAGCTGCCCATCTGGGGGGGTGTGGTGGTCGGTAGCTGCCCATCTGGGGGGGTGTGGTGGTCGGTAGCTGCCCATCTGGGGGGTGGTGGTGGTCGGTAGCTGCCCATCTGGGGGGTGGTGGTGGTCGGTAGCTGCCCATCTGGGGGGTGGTGGTGGTCGGTAGCTGCCCATCTGGGGGGTGGTGGTGGTCGGTAGCTGCCCATCTGGGGGGTGGTGGTGGTCGGTAGCTGCCCATCTGGGGGGTGGTGGTGGTCGGTAGCTGCCCATCTGGGGGGTGGTGGTGGTCGGTAGCTGCCCATCTGGGGGGTGGTGGTGGTCGGTAGCTGCCCATCTGGGGTGGTGGTGGTCGGTAGCTGCCCATCTGGGGGGGTGGTGGTCGGTAGCTGCCCATCTGGGGGGGGGGTGGTGGTCGGTAGCTGCCCATCTGGGGGGGGTGGTGGTCGGTAGCTGCCCATCTGGGGGGGGTGGTGGTCGGTAGCTGCCCATCTGGGGGGGGTGGTGGTCGGTGGCTGCCCATCTGGGGGGGGTGGTGGTCGGTGGCTGCCCATCTGGGGGGGGGGGGGGTGGTACATAGCTGCACATCCGGGGGGTGCGATCTGTTTTTTTGCTGCAGACCACATTCTTGGTTTGTCGTCTTGTGGCAAACTCTTCCATTGTACCTAGCACTGGAGGGCGTCCATCATGCCACTCTCTTATTTCATCGAAATATTCCCCTTCTGTGTTCCACCATCCAGGTCCTGATCATAGTAGTGAGCACCATCACAACCCAAAGTCTGGCTTCACAGGGTTGTGTGGGCGGGTTGTGTGAGTGGCAGCTGGGCGGGTTGTGTGGGCGGCAGCTGGGCGGGCGTTATGGGTGGAGCTGTGGGGCGGGTTGGATGGGTGGAACTGGGGGCATCATTCTTGCCTAGGTAAGAATAAAGGAAGTGCTGTGTTGCAGCTTCTCTAAAAAGTAATAAAAAAAAAAAGTTAAATAAAAGTAATTATTATCCAATTGTGGGAGGGGGAGGAGTCAGGAGAAAAAAAGTTGCTTTATTGGGTGAAGGTCCCCTTTGAGGAATACAGCCTTCTCTTTTATGGGGTGTTGTTGGAACAAGGTCCCATTAACATGTTTTTGTGGAAAGATGCCCATTTTAGTGTGGCAATGCCAGCAGTGGCTAGCGGTCCATGGTCTGCGCAGTGACGTAACGGCACGGTCGAATGCGAGTCGTCTCTTACTGCGGGACAGAAGAAACAACTCCTATTGGTCGACGCTGATCCGTTGCCATATTGACCGCTAGCCACTGCTGGCATTATGCTGCTAGCGGTCAATGTGGTGATCTAACAGCACTGACCAACCAGGGGGTCTCTTCTGTCCCAGAGTAAAAGGACTCTCATTGGTCAGGGCTGTCACATCGCTGACCATTGACTGCCAGCAGTATACTGCTACACTGCTTCCTGTGTACACCATGGGTGCTCAACCTTTGGCCTTCCAGCCGTTGCGGAGATGAAAGTCCCATCATGCCTCTGCCTTTGGGTTGAGCACCCTTGGTGTAGAGATTGGTACTCTGGCAGATTTTGGTAGTGGGTGATCCTTAGTAGGGGGGGGGGGGGGGGTCAGTAGAGGTGGAATTGCCCTTTAAGCTGAACACATTCATGTTTACCTCTAGAAGATTAAAGCTTTGTGTGGTGTTCTGTGCAGGAGATTTGGATCTCTATGGACTTCATTGGACAGAATAATAAAGGGTACCCAGCATCCCTCCCCTCCCCCCAACCCATGATGAATGCCATTATGGAGTCATATAAACACAGCCGGTGACCTCTCTCTCTCCCAGGTTACTGCAGGCCAGATGACTGGGAGAGAAATCTTCATTCATTCATTCATTTATTTGTAAAGTGTGTTCACAAATGTTTGGCTCAAAAAAGTTGGCATGTGATGCTGAGCAATAAATGTAAGCAGGGATCGGCAACACATGCCTGTTATAATGAGCGATTGAAACGCTGTTATGTGATGATGTAGGGTCAGCCCTGGAAGAATTTGTTTTTGTTTTTATACAATTCACTATTTGGCAGATAAATACAGGATTTATACATTTCGATGATTATTATTATTATTCAGAATTTAGATATAATTATACAGGATAATATCTAAATTATGTATAAAAATAGTAATTTATAAATCCTGTATAAAATATTTTTATTATTCAGGATTTATATACTATTTTTATACAGGATTTTTAGATTACTATTATTTAGGATTTATAATATATATATATATATATATATATATATATATATATATTACAGGATAATGTATAAATCCTGTAATATAAATCCTGTATAAAAAAATATATAAATCCTGAATAATAGGAAGAAATGTATAAATACTGTAGTATTATTATTATTATTATTACATATACCGTATATACTCGAGTATAAGCCGAGTTTTTAAGCATAATTTTTTGTGCTGAAAATGCCCCCCTCGGCTTATACTCGAGTCACCTTTTTGCGCCTGATCTACCGGACTTTGGGGAGCCGGTACCGGCCGGCCGTAGGTCCCCTGGACCCCAAACTTGGCACACATATAGCCCCACTCTTCCTCTATAAGTGTGCAAAGTTTCTTGTCCGGGGGACCTACGGCTGGGGAGCACCGATTTTTCAAAACCGGGCTCCCCTTCCATAGACTCCCATGTTAAACTGTAATTTCTCTGGTGATTTTGGGGACCCAGTACCGGCCGGTCATAGGTCCTCTGGACCCCAAACTTGGCACACATGCAGCCCCACTCTTCCTCTACAGGTTTGCAAAGTTTCTTGTCCGGGGGACCTACGGCCGGGGAGTACCTATTTTTCAAAGCCGGGCACCCCTTCCATAGACTCCCATGTTAAACGTCAGTCTAGTCATGGACACAGTGAGGCATGGACGACACAGTGAGGCAAAGTGAGGCACACCCTAGGCTTATACTCGAGTCAATACGTTTTCCCAGTTTTTGTGGTAAAATTAGGTGCCTCGGCTTATATATTAGGGTCGGCTTATACTCGAGTATATACGGTAAATCCTGTGTAAAAATGTCCAAATCCTGAATAATGTATTATTCAGGATTTAGATATTTTTATACAGAATTTATCATGTATAATTATAATAGTAATATATATAAATCCTGTATAAAATATTATTATTATTATTATTCAGGATTTATATACTATTTATACAGGATTTATAGATTACTATTGATGATCAGGAGTTATATATTATTATTATTATTATTATTATTATTATTATTATACAGTATAATATATAAATCCTGTATAATATAAATCCTGTATAAAAATATCTAAATCCTGAGTAATAGGAAGGAATACCTAAATCCTTTATTTTATATATATATATATATATATATATATATATATATATATATATATATATATATATATATATAATCTCCTGTATAAAACTGTCTAAATCCTGAATAATAATTTATTATTATGCAGGGTTTATATTATTATTTATTATTATTATTATTATTATACAGGATTTATATAGCGCCAAGAATTTGCGCAATGCCTTAGGTCCCTGTCACACTGCCCTGTAGCAAAATGTGTTTTAAAGTGGAGTTCCACCCAATTTTTTTACTTTTTTTTTTTCCACTCCTCGCCCCCTTACATGCCACATTTGGCATGTAATTTTTTTTGGGGGGGGGGGTGGGGGCTTCAGTAGGAGTGGGACTTCCTGTCCCACTTCCGCCCTGGAGCCGCCTAGGCGATACGTCATATCGCCTTGTGGCGGCTCCTCCCTGTAGGCGATCACCTGGGACGTGACAGGTCCGCCTGTCCACTCACAGAGCGCTGCGCCGTTCGCACATGCGCAGTGAGTGCCCGGCCGTGAAGCCGAAAGCTGTCACGGCCGGGTGCCCATACTGTGAATGGACGCGCCGGCGGAGGAGGGGGGAGAGGAGCGGTGCTCCAGGCGGCGCGTCGCTGGACAGTGGAGCAGGTAAGTGTATGTTTATTAAAAGCCAGCAGCTACACTTTTTGTAGCTGCTGACTTTTAATAAACATAAAAAAAGGGTGGAGCTCCGCTTTACCAGCAAATCTTGCTGCGTTTCTGGTCCGTTTTTGGGCCGCCTGCACCTGTGAAAAATGGACATGTGACTCAAACGCAAATCGCAGATGTTTTTTTACCACGATCTCCATTCATTTCAATGGCAAGCTGCATTTCTGGTACAGTTTTCAAAAGATGGCGCATGCAGAACTTTTCAAAACGCATTGCATGCACAGCACGGTGGTGTGATAAGTCCCATAGGACGTAAGGGGAAACCTTTTTTCCTGTGTTTTTTCTTGCAAGGTAAAAACGCACGAAAAACATATCAGTGTGATAGGGCCCTTGCAACATGAGGGCAGACAGTACAATTCAGTACAAGAGGAATTAGAGGGCCCTGCTCCTTGGAGCTTACAATCTAAAAGATAAAACGGTAATAACTGTGGGGGGGGGGGGCAGCTGAAGGAGAAGGTATGAGTTTAGTTGGATGGGGGCAGGATAGGCTTCTCTGAAGAGAAGGGTTTTTAGGGTTCTGCTGAAATTGGACAGAGTAGGACCTAGTCGGACATATTGGGGTAGGGAGTTCCATAGGATGGGCGAGGCTTGGGAGGAGTCCCGGGAGGAGGTGACAAGGGAGCTAGAGAGCAGGAGGTCTTGGGAGGAACAAAAAGAAGGATTTTGTTGGTATTTTGAGACTAGGTAAAAGCCGAGCATCGGCCAAAATTAGCCGGTACAGCAGATACCAGCCGACATTGGGCCCGTGTGTCGGGTCCTTGTTTGACAGAAGCCAATCTCACGGGCGGCTTCTGTCGAACGAGCTTGCTGGAAAACCCGCCGATCGGCGTTCTCAGCCAATGGCTGTGAGTGCTGACTGGTGTGTTTTTGGAGGGTTGGTCACCCTGACAGAACACAATCAAGAGATTGCTGTACTAAAATTGCATCATTAGTACATTAACCTCTTCCAGAGCTCCTCAGTATTTTTTTGTTTTCATTCAGCCCGGTAGGCTTAACGAAGAAAAAGGTACGATCTGTACCAGGCTTTAGTGATGTAGTTGGGGGGCTGAAGTGTGGATGGATTTAGGTTGTTGTTAGTATTTTAAATTTAATTAGTTGGGTGAGCGGGAGCCAGTGGAGGGATTGGCAGAAGATGCTCAATAGTTTGTAAGGTGGATTGGTCTGGCAGCATTCATGATGGACTAAAGGGGCGGGTTAGCTTATGTAAAGGTAAGCCAATGAGGAGGGCGTTGCAGTAGTCGAGGTGTTTCATCAGATTAGTCGACCCGTCAGAATTGGTAACGGAAGTGACATTTTGTCGCCGCCATCTTGCTACACCCCGCACTTCTCCATAGTAAGGATACACTGAGAAGGGGGAAAGCGGACATCTTGTTACACCCACCGGAGTTTTGCATTTTACACGTAATTTTAACAGTAAAGAGAGTTTATATAGTGAAATGCAGGACTTGGAACTCCGTCTTACTGGTTTGATGTAAGACGTGGAGGAAGTTGACTGGCCTGAGTCCTGACTTAAACCTGATAGAACACCTTTAGGATGAATTAGAGTGCAGACTGCGAGCCAGGCCTTCTCGTCCAACATCAGAGCCTGACCTCACAAATGCGCTTCTGGAAGAATAGTCAAACATTCCCATAGACACACCCCTAAACCTTGTGGACAGCCTTCCCAGAAGAGTTGAAGCTGTTATAGCCGCATAGGGTGGGCCAACTCAATACTGAACCCTATGGACTAAGACTGGGATGCCATTAAACTTCATGTGCGTGTAAAGGCAGGTGTCCCAATACTTTTGATATATATATATATATATATATATATATATATATATATATATATATATATAAATTACACCGTATCTCACAAAAGTAAGTACACCCCTCACATTTTTGTAAATATTTTATTCTATCTTTTCATGTGACAACACTGAAGAAATGACACTTTGCTACAATGTAAAGTAGTGAGTGTACAGCTTGTATAACAGTGTAAATTTGCTGTCCCCTCAAATAACTCAACACACAGCCATTAATATCTAAACCGCTGGCAACAAAAGTGAGTACACCTCTAAGTGAAAATGTCCAAATTGGGCCCAATTAGCCATTTCCCTCCCCGGTGTCATGTAACTTATTGGTGTTACAAGGTCTCGGGTGTGAATGGGGAGCAGGTGTGTTAAATTTGGTGTTATCGCTCTCACTCTCTCATACTGGTCACTGGAAGTTCAACATGGCACCTCTCTAAAGATGATGCACAAGAAAGCCTGCAAAGAGTTTGCTGAGGACAAGCAGACTAAGGACATGGATTACTGGAACCATGTCCTGTGGTCTGATGAGACCAAGTAAAACTTATTTGGTTCAGATGGTGTCTGGCGTGTGTGGCGGCAACCAGGTGAGGAGTACAAAGACAAGTGTGTCTTGCCTACAGTCAGGCATGGTGGTGGGAGTGTCATGGTCTGGGGCTGCATGAGTGCTGCCGGCACTGGGGAGATACAGATCATTGAGGGAACCATGAATGCCAACATGTAATGTGACATACTGAAGCAGAGCATGATCCCCTCCCTTCAGAGACTGGACCGCAGGGCAGTAGTCCAACATAACGACCCCAAACACACCTCCAAGCCGACCTTGATGGCCTTGCTAAAGAAGCTGAGGGTAAAGGTGATGGACTGGCCAAGTATGTCTCCAGACCGAAACCCTATTGATCATCTGTGGGACATCCCCAAACGGAAGGTGGAGGAGCGCAAGGTCTCTAACGTCCACCAGCTCCGTGATGTCATCATGGAGGAGGGGAAGAGGACTCCAGTGGAAACCTGTGAAGCTCTGGTGACCTCCATGCCCAAGAGGGTTAAAGAGGAAGTAAACCCTGATGGGTTTTACTTTCTCTTTATCTCCCTGCAAAGGTAAAGCATAATGGGCTACTATGCAACGTATAGAAGCCCATTATGTGTCACTTTCCTGAAACTGAAGCCTGCGCTGTCCCCGATTTTCCTCGCTGGCAGGAAGCGTCCATTCTTCACCCCTCTTTCTTCCGGGGCCACGAACTCTGGCTCTGTGACTGTCCGGAGTCACGGGAGAGCCGACAGTCTCGGCATGACCCTAGCTTTAAACAGCACAGTGTGCCCTTTCAAGAGTGCGCATGCGCACAACACAGCATCGTTTGGGGACATAGTAAATATCTCCTAAACCGTGTAGGTTTAGGAGATATTTCAAGCACCTACAGGTAAGCCTTAATCTAGGTGGTGAAAGTTGTCTGTAAGGGTTTACAACCACTTTTAAGTGGTTGTAAACCCTCCCCCGGAAGTTACACCTACAGCTAAGCCTAGATTAAGGCTTACCTGTGTAGGTGTTTTACACGGTTTAGGAGATGTTTGCAAAAACTTATACACCGTTGTCTACGGCACATGCGCGCCGTAGACAACGGTGCATTCACAGTGAGAATCCATTTTCACAAATCCGGTTTTGACTGCTCCTGCGCGCAAGAGCGGAGTGACGTCTTCGCCGCTCTGGCCAATCACAGCGCCGGAGTGGCGCTGTGATTGGCCGGAGCGGCGATACCCCCGAAAGTAATCTTCCGGGTATCTGTGGTGAGATGGCTGCGACTAGAGGGGGAGATGAGGACGGCTTCGGGGGCTTCGAACTAAGCTAAGTAATGCATAATGAGCTAGTATGCTAGTCATACTAGCTCATTATGGCTTTGTCTTGCAGGTGTTTTTTTTTTTTTTTTTTTAATTTCCGGGTTTACAACCCACTTTAGGGCAGTGCTGGCAAATAATGGTGGCTACACAAAATATTGACTCTTTGGGCCCAATTTGGACATTTTCACCTAGGGGTGTACTCACTTTTGTTGCCAGCGGTTTAGACATTAATGGCAGTGTTATTTTGAGGGGACAGCAAATTGACACTGTTATACAAGCTGTACACTCACTACTTTACATTGTAGCAAAGTGTCATTTCTTCCGTGTTGTCACATGAAAAGATAGAAGAAAATGTTTACAAAAATGTGAGGGGTTGTACTTACTTTTGTGAGATACTGTGTGTGTATATATTGTCACTGAGGTAATATCTGGGTTTGCAAAGGCATTTGATGCACATAAAGTGGTGTTTATGGTGACGGAGGAATACATTTAATTGAAGGTGCCCTGGAGTTCAGCTTTAAAGAAACAAAACAGTCCTAAGTGATAAAATCTGCATAGATCTTCCTGCATGCTGGATAATGCATTACTGCACACAGGACAGTCATTGGCTGGCCAGCTGTTTTCTGCAGTGATGGTGAGAGTTTTCCTAAATATTGTCGCAAGTCGGATTTTACGCCCGTCTTCCATTAAATATTTGCTGGCGTAGACCGAGACTGACTGCATGGCTTGTCCTGGGACATCCCGTCTCCCCGCGCTGCAACCTGAGCCATCTCCCTGTGTCTCCTCCCATGCCACGTTATCCAAAACTTTTTACTGCACACCAGATGAGACCTCACTGTATGGAGCGGGGGGGGGGGGGTTGCCATTCATACAGCCCCCAGTCCTGGCTCTGCGTGCATCTACTAGATCTGCAGTCAGCTAACAAAGGATTTGCATACAGCTGGAGGAACTCTGCTAGTGCTAGATTTTTTTTATTTTCTCTTTACTTTTTTTTTAAATTAATCTTTTATTACTTTTTATTTTTTATTTATTTTTTATGTTAAGGTGATTGTAAAGTCTTGCGTTTGTTATTTTTATTGAAAAAAAAACATGCCATACTCGCCTGCTCTGTGCAGTGGATTTGTACAGAGCAGCCTCGATCCTCCTCCTTCTCGCGTCCCCCCTCCTCTTTCTCGCGTCCCCCCTCCTCTTTCTCGCGTCCCCCCTCCTCTTTCTCCGTCCCCCTCCTCCTTCTCGCGTCCCCCCTCCTCCTTCTCGCGTCCCCCCCTCCTCCTTCTCGCGTCCCCCCTCCTCCTTCTCGCGTCCCCCCTCCTCCTTCTCGCGTCCCCCCTCCTCCTTCTCGCGTCCCTCCTATTGAGTGTTCCCACAGCAAGCAGCTTGCTATGGGGGCACCGGAGCCGTGTTGCAGCTCCCTGTGTCCATTCAGACAGCTGTGGCCCCGCCCCCTCTCCTGATTGGCTGACTGACTTTGACAGTAGCAGGAGCCAATGGCACAGCTGCTGTCTCTCAGCTAATCAGGAGGGAGAGTCTCGGACGGCGAGACACCCGTGGACATCACTGGATAGAGGGGGCTCGGGTAAATATTAGGGGGCTCGGGTAAATATTAGGGGGCTCGGGTAAATATTAGGGGGGGCTACTGCACACAGATGATTTTTTTTTAATCTTAATGTATAGAATGCATTAAGATAAAAAAACCTTCTGCCGTTACAACTCCTTTAAACCACTTCCCACCCGGGCCTATAGCAGGTTGACGGGTGGGAAGTGGTTCTGTTATCCTGACTGGGCGTCATATGACATCCAGCAGGATAAACATGATGGTGTGCAGTGCGGCGATTGGGGTATGTCAGTCTGACACGCCGAATCTCTGATCATGGAAGGAGCTTCTTACCACGTGATCAGCTGTGACCAATCACAACTGATCATTGCGTGAACCAGGAAGTGCCTGTCTGAGTCGAGCGGCGGCTCTCCCTGTCTGAGTCGAGCGGCGGCTCTCCCTGTCTGAGTCGAGCGGCGGCTCTCCCTGTCTGAGTCGAGCGGCGGCTCTCCCTGTCTGAGTCGAGCGGCGGCTCTCCCTGTCTGAGTCGAGCGGCGGCTCTCCCTGTCTGAGTCGAGCGGCGGCTCTCCCTGTCTGAGTCGAGCGGCGGCTCTCCCTGTCTGAGTCGAGCGGCGGCTCTCCCTGTCTGAGTCGAGCGGCGGCTCTCCCTGTCTGAGTCGAGCGGCGGCTCTCCCTGTCTGAGTCGAGCGGCGGCTCTCCCTGTCTGAGTCGAGCGGCGGCTCTCCCTGTCTGAGTCGAGCGGCGGCTCTCCCTGTCTGAGTCGAGCGGCGGCTCTCCCTGTCTGAGTCGAGCGGCGGCTCTCCCTGTCTGAGTCGAGCGGCGGCTCTCCCTGTCTGAGTCGAGCGGCGGCTCTCCCTGTCTGAGTCGAGCGGCGGCTCTCCTGTCTGAGTCGAGCGGCGGCTCTCCCTGTCTGAGTCGAGCGGCGGCTCTCCCTGTCTGAGTCGAGCGGCGGCTCTCCCTGTCTGAGTCGAGCGGCGGCTCTCCCTGTCTGAGTCGAGCGGCGGCTCTCCCTGTCTGAGTCGAGCGGCGGCTCTCCCTGTCTGAGTCGAGCGGCGGCTCTCCCTGTCTGAGTCGAGCGGCGGCTCTCCCTGTCTGAGTCGAGCGGCGGCTCTCCCTGTCTGAGTCGAGCGGCGGCTCTCCCTGTCTGAGTCGAGCGGCGGCTCTCCCTGTCTGAGTCGAGCGGCGGCTCTCCCTGTCTGAGTCGAGCGGCGGCTCTCCCTGAGTCGAGCGGCTCTCCCTGTCTGAGTCGGGTCTGTGGTGCTTAACACATTGGCACATCTGATAGTGTGATGGTGGCTGTACTAATAATCAATCGGTGTCATACAGCTGCCAGCAGTGCCTACTCAAAGAGAATGTTAAAAATTTAGTTTGGGCACAACGTTGTATGACAGCGGCAAAAGCTGAAAATTTTCCTGGGCAGGAAGGGGGGTGGGGGGGAGTGCCCGGTATTGAAGTGGTTAGATGTATGGGATTTTTTTTTTTTTCCACAATCATACTTGCCTAGGTTGACGCATCATTTGTCCGATACTGCATTTGTCCCCCCTGCCTGTTCTAACCCCACTGGTTGCTCGGTTCTGAGAGCTCCCTGAGCAGAGAGTCTCCTGCTCTCTGCTTTCCCCCCTCCTGGCTCACTGGAGCATGGGAAAGAAAAGCGCCCTGGACTGCCGCACTCTGTATAAGCGATTTTATTTTCAAAATTCCAAAATTAAAATCCAAAATTAATCCATAGATTCAAAAGTCCAAAAACAGGCAAAAACTGACATGCAGGGGTGGATGACTGACGCGTTTCACATCAAAGATAGATGCTTACTCATACTCATTTATACAGAGTGCGGCAGTCCAGGGCTCTTTTCTTTCCCATGCATTAGTGCAGAACCAGCACCTGTTCCAGTGTCAGGGCGGGAGCATTCCTTGGAGCTTCATTGCTTGGAGCGGTACACACCTTTCATTGGCTCACTGGAGCGCTGAGCTGTGGAGGGCGGAGGGAGCTACCGCCTCAGCCTCTCCGTGGCTTACTAAGCTGGGTGCCGGTCCAGGCATGTGGGGTGGATCTCGGCCATGTGGTCGCGATCTTGCCCGAGCCTGACCACGGCTTTGTGACGTCAGCAGACAGCGGGCTTCAGATCGCTGTCTGCTGAAAATTGGTCACAGTAGTGCAGAACAAACTGCACTCTATGTGATCCATAGAAGTACAGCCAAACCAGCTTTTCCCCGTACTTCTCCTTTTTAAATGCGTTGGGGTAATTCACCGGCCAATAGACATGCGTTACAGGTTGGCAACGTACTGACATGCGCAGCAAAAAAATTAAGTGCATACACTGTACTGAATCACAATGCAAGCCAATGTGTTACCCGATGATCATGTGAACAGACCCCAGTAAGAAATAAGGAACGGCAAAGTAAAAACATAGGAGATGCCGTTAAAATAACAAATCGGTTGGCTGCCTTTTTAGATTTTTTTTTTTTTTTT